>PVIY010001901.1:78125-138905 GCA_004026745.1 Myrmecophaga tridactyla
ATATATATATATATATATATATATATATATATATATATATATATATATATATATATATATATTTATATATATATATTTATATTTATATACACACATACAAATATGTACGTACATGTGTACGAGTGCGTGTTTTAACTAGAAACAGACATAATTACAGGGAAAAAAGTTACTTTACTAAAACACATATCATGGCAGTTGTCAGTAACCATGTGAAATAACTTTAAAAGGTCTTAATTCTAATTTATTCTATTGCAAAAAAAGTCACGGCAGAGTTTTACAGCACCAATAAACAAAACAAGCACACAAAACTAACAAACAAGCAAGAAATCCAGCTGCAATCTGACATCCCTGCCTCCCTGTGTAGCTCATCTCCATTCAAGTTCATATCTCAATTAGTAAAGCATTGTCTACTTTGATTTTGGCTATTGTTATCTTGATTATCATGATAGTTTTTTCTTTGACCACTACTCTATCTTCCCTTCAGCTGATTTTCACCAGGCAAAAGAAAAGCACCTGGGAGAGTACTTTAGAATAACTGAGGTCAGTAACTGAAGACTCACCATCAACCCAATTCTCCTAAATCAACAGAATGTCAGAGAATTCAATCAAGTATCATGAACCTGAAAGGAATACTTGACATCATGGGCCATAAACCGTTGCTCCAAAGTTCTGACTTGTATCACGGGGCTAGTTTTTCTTAATGTAACTCATTTCCCATTATCAGACCATCTTTTCAGTCTTCCTGCCAAAATCCTGATTTCTTTTCTTTAGTTCCCTACCCAAGATACAAACCCCATTGGCCTTGATCTGACAATATTTCAGTGATATTAAGATATCACTGATTTTGAGATACATCATCAATTTGTTATCAGCTTTTCAGGGGAGAAAAGAAACGCTATATTATTAAAGGAGCACATCAATTATATTACTCACCCTAATTTCAGAAATGTTAAAATGACAAAAGAATATTTCAAAATTGTCAAAATACAGAATGTCCTTGCTCTCCTTCTCATGTAGTATAGCTTTTTCTCTGCTCCAATATTTCTTCTAAGACCCTATTCTCTCACTCTCATTTTAACTCTAGTATACACTGTCCAATAAGATTTTCTGCAATAAAAATGTTCTGAAATCTGTGCTGTCCAGAACTGTAATTTTTTTTTTTTTGACTGGTAGCAAAAGAAGTCAGAAAGATCAGAAATGTGCACAGGATTCAACATGAGGAAGGTTCCCCTTTGCTGGGGACTATGGGGCTAAGACCTGAGAGTGGCTTCTGGAAGGTGAGAAGGGTCCCTCAAAATGGGGACTTCGGTGCTACAACTTCAAGGACCTGAATTCTTTCAATAACAGGAATAAGCCTGAAAGATGACTCTGGGTTCCATCTAAAAGTACAGCCAGCGGGCACATTAATTTCAACCGTGTGAAATCCTAAAAAGACAACCCAGCCCTGCCATCCTGGACTTCTGACCTAAAGAACTGAAAGATGAAAAATGGGTATTGTTTTAAAAGCTGCTACATTTGTGGTAATTTGCCTCATTCACAATAATAGGAAACTAATATAGCTGAATGCAGCTGTATAATTTATTCTTCATTCTTCATATCCTTAGAAAAGAAAGGGAACATCTTACAGCTCTGAAACCTAAATTTGTCATTTTCCTTTAAAATAAAGCATCATTTCAATGTTTCCTAGAAAACACACTGTATGTATATGTATATGCTTTGGCAAGAACGTCTTAAAAAATCAGAGTACTATATTGTTCATGGATTCCTTATAGTATTCCAAAGTAAGATAATTTCCTTAACTAATAGTGGTGTCCTTTTTGAAATACTGTTAATGTATTAAAATATTATTTGTTGAATTCCACAAAGTCACAGTCGTTCTCTGAAGTTTTCAATGGGATGAAGTTCCTATAGTTCAAACATTCAAACAACTGGCAAGAAGAAAGTTAGATGGTTGAAACAAAATGATAGTATACAACCACGGGTTTCTTTATTCAATGGCTACTGTTTTACAAAACAAGTGGGTGACAATTAACTTCTTAATTTAAAGAATCTATCATATATATCTTGGTTAAGCAAACAGCACATTTGCAGACTGCAGAAACTAAAAGAAGTCTTTTTCACTAAAAAAAGATCCCTTCTAAACTAAAATAAAAATACACTAATGTCAATGACAAAAGGATGAGAATCATTTTGTCTACCTTTCAATAGTAAAAAAAACATATTAAGATCCAAATCATGTCACAAGTTATTTTCAGTATGAGGATAGAGTCAATATTTTGATTAAATAAAATTGAGATAATAAGCTTAACGAGCAATGAATTGAAATACCAAAATGGATTGACAAATAGAAACATTTCAAGACCCTGAGAATCTATGTGCTCTTCTCTTCTTAAGAGTAAAACATAACCATCTTTCATGGCTATATCTTAGGAATATTTTTCGGCCTATATCTTAGGAATGATTCCTTATAAATATTTTAATATTTTGATTATTTTTTTTAGTTCCACAATCCTCAAATGGTAAAGCTTCTGCTTCTTTTGAGGAATCAAACAAACAAACAAACAAAAACAAAAAACAGCCCAACAGACTTATCAGGAAACTTTGTATTTTGGACACATTTAACTTTTCATACTCCCCCCCATTCAGTTCATAGGGACTAGTCTGCTCTATGACCACACACGTTCAGGAAATAACTTAATTACCTACCAACTTAGAGACTAAGACCCTCCAGGAGTACCTTTAGGTCTCTAAGGTAAATGCTCTCAGCTCATTTGAGTCAATCAACTAATGTTTCTCCAATTAAACTGAATGTTGATGAGTTTGGACGTTTGAATGGTATTCCAATAGGAACCACATATTCTTTTCAGAAAAGTCACCAAAAAGGTGACACTCATATTTTGCTGCTGTTTCCAATAAGGATCATAGATTATAAAATATAGATTATTTAAAAATATTAACTTCTAGAGCTTCATTTTGTTTTTATTTTTCAAAATAGGAGCATGTTCTAAGTTTGGTATCACATATATTTAGTATTTTATTCTTATCTAGATGCTGCATTTTAAACACTATACTTTCTATTACTCATGCATCATGTATTAATTGCACTCCCTCTCTCACACCCCGCCCAGGAAATCCTTCTATTTAGCAGGTGATATGTGTGAATCTGTTAGTGATGAGCATAGCTCAGGACTCTGCTCCAGTGGTGTATGAGTGTTTGCTATCACCCTGGAACAACAGACAGACTCTCATATGACGGCAAGAGGGTTTTCATAAAATATGGATTGTTATTCATGGCAATGGTTTTCCCTTGCCAACCATGAAAGATTCCCGGGAGCCTTTTGGTTGCTTTCTGGGCATGAAATCACAGCACTGCCTGTTCCTAAGGCAGAGGCTGGACAAGGGTGGCACTTTCCAGAGGTAAGAACCCCATTCACAGAATATACAGGTTCCTTGCTAGCCACTCCCGTTCCTGAACCTATATTTCATTCTTAAACAAGAAATAGCTCAGTTTATCATCCTTAAGGACCTCGGTTCTCAAAGACCCATTCGTAGCCTGTAAAACACAGGGTCTGCAGATTAATCATCTAAACCTACTGCCTACTTCTCTGAATATGAAAAGAACAAAGATGTTTAAAAATGCTGCTGTGGAATCCAAAGCATTTATGTCAACAATATTCTCGACACAGCTCCTTTATAGGTTTTTAAAACTTAAAATGATATTTTTAATTTTAAAACTGAAGAAAAGAACTTTGGCAACATGCTGGCATCATAAAAAAGTAAAAGAAAGGTGGCGGTACAGAAGCATTGGATAGCAGCAAAGCAGAGAAGTGGCCTGGATCCTGCCACGCAGCATGGGGTTAGCTCTCATCTCTATCACCATCTGTGCAGCTGTGCGTCTCACTCCGTGCCCAGCACCGTGCAACAGAACTTTCTACAATAATGGAATGTTCTGTATCTGTGCTGTTCAATACAATAGCCACCAGCCACATGTGGCTATTCAAATTCAAATTCATTAAAATAAAATTTTAAAATTCCGTGCCATTCATCTGTGGCTAATGGATATCAATTTTGGAAAGAGAACCAGACCGTGCATGCAATAGTCATCGCACCTAACACGTATTGAGCCCTGACCTTGATGCAGACAGTTTATCTTTTGATTCCACAAATATGTATTGGGACTCAACTTTGTGGCAGGCACTTTTCCTGGTGCTCAGGATAGAAAGATGGGCAAGACTTGTAAGGTCCCTGCCCCATGAAACTTCTAGACTACTGTGGGCACAGAAAAGTAATAAGAAAATAAATAATGATATTAGAGACTTATATAATGGTTCATACTATGTAGGGCAAGGACTAAGTAAGCTGGGAAAGGGTGGGACTGTTCTTGGGGTAAAAAGGATCAAGCAAGGTCCCTCTGAGAAAGTGACATTTGAGTACAGACTTGGAGGGGGAAACAACATGAATCGTATGTGTCATTTAATCTTCCCATCAACCTGTGGATTAGGTATGGATGTTTCCATTTATCAGCTAAAGGTATTGAGTATAAAGAGATAAATCAAGTTTCCTGGAAAACTTTGCCATTACATGGCAATTAAGACTGAAACCTGAGTCAGTCCGACTCCCAAGCCTGAATGGTCTCAATACTTCTCTCTTCTCTACTGGCTTATCTTTTCCTGAATGCACCCATTACTGATTCACTGAAAATGAAATAATTAAATTTTTGTGTAAGTAATATTAGGCTGTGTAGTTAATGGCTGTATGTTGGGCCACAGTTATAGCAGAAATGCCTTACTTGACATTTTTCTTCTATACTATCTTTATATTTTATCCTCTCAACCATCTGCAAAACTTGCTTTTGGAGTGTGGACATATGTATCTATAGATACATATGCACACACAAATATATACATTTATATGCACACATGTATATACATACACATACACATATGTGTATGAAAATACAGATATATATATTTAGTATCTACAGTATTAATTTTAGGTAAATTTAAACAATATTATATAGACATCACACTGTTCTTGACCTTTTCTTACACTGCCTTTTCTTCTCTTTCACCAAAACAGGTTGGTGCCTGTGCTGGTTTGAATCTGTGGTGGACCTCAGAAAAGCCATGTCCTTTAATCCTCATTGAATATTGTTGGGTGGGGGCATTTTGATTGTTCCCATGAAGATGTGACCCACCCAACTGTGGGTGGTAACTTTTGATTAGATGATTTCCATGGAGGTGTATCTCCATTCACTGAAGGTGGAGTTGCTTACTGGAATCCTTTAAAAGAGGAAACATTTTGGAGAGAGTCTTTTTTGGTAGAGCCACGAGACAGCCAGCAGACGCCATCATTTTCCCCATGTGCCTTTCCAGCTGAGAGAGAAACATTGAACGTCGTTGGCCTTCTTTTTTTTTTACTAATTAAAAAAAATTAACAACAAAAAAACAAAAATATTAACATATCATTCCATTCTACATATACAATCAGCAATTCTCAATATCATCACATAGTTGCATATTCATCATTTCTTAGAACATTTACATCGATTTAGAAAAAGGAATAAAAAGACAACAGAAAAAGAAATAAAATAACAGAAAAAAAAAAGATTATACCTACCATACCCCTTACCCTTCACTTTCATTTATCATTAGCATTTCAAACTATTTATTTTAACATTTGTTCCCCCTATTATTTATTTTTATTCCATAGGTTCTACTCATCTGTTGACAAGGTAGATAAAAGGAGCATCAGACACAAGGTTTTCACATTCACAGAGTCTCATTCTGAAAGCTATATCATTGTTTAATCATCATCAAGAAACATGGCTACTGGAACACAGCTCTACATTTTCAGGCAGTTCCCTCCAGCCTCTCCACTACATCTTGAACGACAAGGTGATATCTACTTAATGCGTAAGAATAACCTCCAGGATAAACCTCTCAACTCTGTTTGAAATCTCTCAGCCATTGACACTTTGTCTCATTTCACTCTTCCCCCTTTTGGTCGAGAAGGTTCTCTCAATCCCTTGATGTTAATTCTCAGCTCATTCTAGGGTTTTTCTCAATCCCTTGATGCTGAGTCTCAGCTCAATCCAGGATCTCTGTCCCACATTCCAGGATCTCTGTCCCAGTCGTTGGCCTTCTTGAACTAAGGTATATTTCCCCAGATCCCTTAAATTGGACATGTCTATAGACTTGTTTTAATTGGGACATTTTCTCGGCCTTAGAACTATAAACTAGCAACTTATTAAATTCTCCTTTTTAAAAGTCATTCTGATTCTGGTATACTGCATTCCGGCAGCTAGCAAACTAGAACAATCCCATTATTTTATCTTGCGTCAGCAGATATCTAATTTTCAAAAATCTTATTTTCAGGACAACAAACAATTCCCTTATTATTCAATGAATAACTGTGCATGTTAATGGGCCTCACCTTTGTCAAAGACACCTCAACGTGCCCTTTTCTGGAGAGTGCAGAAAATTCAGTTTAACCCTTCACTTTCAAAATCCCAAGTTCTACACCCACCTTTCTCACAACAGGGATAACAAAAAGCCCTTATTGGAAGACAGCCCGCGATTTTGCTCAGTTGGTGAAAAGAAATCACTTCATTGGGCATAGCATTTCCCCAAGTAAGATAGGTTTTATGGATATGTGCTAAATATGGCCTGAATTTCATCAAACGATGCCATCTGTTTGGTGAGTGGCAAGGTTGCAACTTTGTAATAGAAACAGCAGCAGAAGCAATACAGCAATCCAATGGTGGCTGCACTAAACCTGGCTTCTCAGTTCTGGGAGCACAGGCACACATATACATCAGCTCCTGGTGTGACCTGCTTAAGAGGCACTTTGATTAGTCCCGGTCCTGCCATTGATGAGCCGTGCCATCGACTAAGTCATTTAACCTTCCCGAGCGTCAGTTTCCTCTCTAGAAAATGGAGATAATTTCTGTGTCTTGGGTAGGTCACAAAGATAAGATGTGGTTATGTTTGTAAGGGTGTAAGTAAAAGGAACAATTTTTGTTCACTATAACTAATAGCTCTTCAAATCATTTCAAAAAGTAACTTTAAGTGTCTTCTGATTACTTATTTCATAACAAGCACTTTGCCAATCACTTTACATGCATTATCTCATTCACCTCGTGATGACACCACCAATTAAATACTATGACTCTTAATATTTTACAGTTGAACTAGTGCTTCAACAGCTCCGATGATTTTCCTAAAGTCACCCATCTATAAGCGCCAGGATGTAAAAAGGAATCCAGGCTGATTTCACCGAAAGCCTATGTTCTTCAAAACAGAAGGTAGGAAGGAAGCCAGAGAGAGGGAGGAAGGGAGGGAGAGAGAGATAGAAAGAAGGAAAGAGGAAGGAAAAAAAAAAAGAGAGGGAGAGGAAAGGAGGGAGAGATAAAGGAAGAAAAATAGGAGGCTTTTTTAAAAAACGACCTTGTTAATTATCTCATTAACTGAGATAATTACTTTGGTTTTTTTTGTGAAGGCAAGGACTTTAAGATTCATTGTCGTTTTTTAAAATTCTGAAGCAAAATTAATAAATGTTGTATAATATGTACATATGAGTCTATCTGAAACAGAAAATCAATACTTTATTGACTTTTTGACACCTTTATTGAAAACTTTAAGTATTATTTAACAAGGAGTATTTTACACTGCTGTTCTGGTACACATTTGAAAGAGCTTTTAGTGATGGCAACTCACCAGAACTATCCAAAGTGCCAGTATTAACTATTTAGCTATCATTTATAGAACTCTCGATTAATCTTTATGAGTGGAGATTTTACACAAATAAAATGGCTGGTTTGATTTAGTGTTGTCACTCCTGCCAATTCATATTTCATAATATAAAAGAGATACGGAAAAGAGATATGGAAAAAAGATATGGGCGTGTGGGAGGGATGGAAAGGAAGCAACAAAGCAAATGAAGTTATCTGAGAGTGGATTAGGTTTAATCAGGACTTTTCTCACAATAATTAAGATATTAGCTGTGAGGCAATTGGTTATCATAATAGAAAAATAAAGAAACTCCTAACACACCACACAAGACAGACTTTAATAAAAGTGCTTCTATAAAAATAATGTATAGCCCAACCAGTGTTATAATGTACGTGAATCGCAATGCTTTGTGGGATGGGGTCCACAAACAATAGGTTTTGGTCCCTAACCTTCCAAAACAAGGGGGAAAGACAAGCTATTACTGACAGAGCAAGGCTGTATGGAATACCAGATCCTACCACTACCAAAAAAGAAGAAAGAAAATTAATCATAAATTCTATTTAAGAAGCAAGTCAGCACAAGTACTTGAGAAATACAACATCTTAACGGGGGCCTTAAGTGAATACAAATACAGAACAAAACATGTGGGCAACAGGTCCAGATCCTTTTGCATTTGTCTTCTCTGGCCTTCAAAGATACGTTTAAGCAGTTTCATCCTTTAAAGACAAACGGAAAAGCACAGTGGTGGACAGATGGAGTAAACCATAATTGATTGAATAAAGTATGTAGTCTTTTACAATTCAGATTTTGTTGAAAGTGTTCTTGTAAAAATGAGACAGATATGGGGCCTGGCGTACGACATAAATGGGAAGCTACGTGTTTTCGCAACTTTTAGGGATTTGGTAGACTTGAGTGGTATTTCAATGATACTGAGTTATAAGATTTTGGCTATCGCTGAAACCCTTGCTAGAAGTGATACCTTTTGTAAACAGCGACACAGCGGGAGGAATTTTTTGTTGTTGTTCTTTTTTAGTTTCATTTTCCTTTTATTTTTTGTAAGTCGGGACCAGAGAAAGTCCTGCTGTATCCGCCACCCAGAAATCTCTTTTACAGTATAGTATATGTCCCACAATCTTTTTGCATACTACTTAGCAATATGCTTTTTATAATTAAGATTAATTAACATTATCAATGATTTTTTAAATGATTACAGATCTATTGATACAAACTATTTTATAGTCTATTTATTAACTAAGCCCCTCTTTGGGGACATGTAGGGTTCTTTCATTTTCTTTTTTCCTATTACAAACAATTATGTGATGAGCAGCTTTTGAACACATATATCTTGGGTAATTTATCTGATTACATCCTAAAGCTAATTCCTTTAGGAAAGAGAAAACTTACTGTTTTGAAAAAAAAAATTGGGTTTTAGAAAGGTAGTTTTTGGTGGTGGCAACTTAGAGAAGAATTGGAGTGGAGCGGGTGAGTCTGAAGACTGAGAAGCCTGGAACGTATTGCAGTGGCAACGTAAGAACAAATGAAGGAGGGCAGGTTGGGAACATGTTTAGAAGGTGGAATCAACAGACTATGGGATAGAGAAGAGATTCGAGGAGAGAGAAAAGTCAAGGACAGCCTGAAGTCTTCTAGCTTGAGCAACAGGGGAGTAGATAAGAAGTTCCAAATTGAACATGCTGAGTTTGAGGTGCCTTCAAGGTGTCCTGGTAGAGAAAGTCAGCGGGCAGGGCACAGACAGAACTGTAATGGAGTTCGCAGGACTAAGACCTATTCAAGTCTATACATATACGCAGAACACAATAAAAATCTAGTTTTACCTCACGACACTTGCCCGTACTGGTTTGTCTATCAGACGCCCAATCTGCTTCATTCTATTACCTTCTCCTTTCACCCTCCAATATTTCAAAGTACAGTATTTGCGGATGTGGTGAAGCGGGATTTACACAGGAAAGATTCCTTGGTTGTGGTTCAAAGTCACTGAATTTGATATGCCAGCTCTTTCTTAGCATTAATTCCTCAATCTTTTAGAACAGTTTTAGTCTCACTGTGAAGGATATTGATTGAGGAAAGAAAAAGCAAAACACAAAAAAACAAAAATAGTTATTTGTCAATAGATGTAAAACCAGAGTGCCAACGGAACACAAGAATTATTGGAAAGTAACATCCAATCAATCAATCAATTGAACAATTAAATGTTTTCATTGAAAACTAAACATCCTCAATATTTGTAGTGCCTGCTACATTTTGAAAAAAAATCACATGTACATACAGATAGTTGATTTTTTACCACAACGTTGGCAGGCACATACGTTTTTATTATCAAATACAGATCTGAGGAAACCAAGGTTTAGAAAGCTAACAATTTTTTTTGTTGTTGGCTTTCTCACAGGTAGTAAATGTCAAAACCCTTCAAGGCCAGAGCTCTTCCTGTCAATCCTCAAATGCCTCAAGAAAAAAAAAATCTCTCTTCAAGCTTCCTCCTTCTCTTCCTTTATCTTCTTCTAATTAAGGGACTTTGGTTCAAGTTCTTAGTTCTAAATTGATCTTATTCTTATGGCAAAAAAAAAGGTTTGAAGTCACTTCGAGAGAATTTGTAACGGGCCCTTTTTGCTATAATGGTGACAATGGGGCTGGCTGTCCCCACTGAAGACCCAGCTTGTGGCCGGCTGTGCTGATTTGCAGCCCAGCGGCCATCGCTCAGCATCTGTGGTTCCCAGCAGCGTGTCCTTCCACCACACTCGTCAGTCACCTTCAGCTTCACATATCTTGCTTAGGTGTGTGCACCACTCAAACACACACTGCCGCTTGAATCACTAACTTGTCTCCTCTTGTACAAACAAGATTTTTGAATGTGCTCTTTCTCAAAACTGAAATATTTCTAAATATCTATCATAAGGCCATCCTCTAATGACATGATTCTGACTTAAAGCAATCCTATTCCTCCTTATCTCTTTCCCTCTTGCTTATTCTCCTCTCGCCTTCATTCCCAGAGATTTAGAGACTATTTGTCCCCATGGACAGCTATTGAGAAGTTATATTTGCTTCTCAGGTCATTTAAGTCAAGATCTGATTTGGAAGACCTGATTTTACTGGTTCAGTTTCCTTAATCTGGAAGGTTAAAGTGACTTTGGCTTCCCAATTTATTTTGGGAAACTACTATAACTGTGATAGGAGAAATCTAATCAAGATGGTATGGGAAATATCTGTTCAAACCCAATTTTTATGTTTGTCTGAAAGCTGTGTATTTCACGTTTGATGCCGCTTCTTTTTTAATAACCGCTTTATTGAGTCATAATTGGTATACAATCAACTGCACGTATTTAAAGTGTAAAATCTGACAAGTTTTGACATGTGTCTATACCCATGAAAACATCACCACAAGCAAGATAATAAACATATCTCTCATGCTAAAAACTTTCCCTGACTTTCTGTCTAAATCTCTCCCTCTCTCGTAGTTATCCACATCCTCCTTTCACAGGCAACCACCGAGAGAGCATATTCCTGAAAAGTGAGACTCAATATTGTAAACATATCAAATCCTCTCTAATTTTCCATGAATTTAGTTACTTTTTTTTTTTTCATGGGCAAGCACTGAGAATTGAACCCAGGTCTCCGGCATGGCAGGTGAGAACTCTACCTGCTGAGCCACTGTGGCCCACCCTGAATTTAGTTACGTTTTAATAAAAATCAAAATTTGTTTTTTTTTTTAAGTGTGACAAGATTATCCGGGGGGAATAAAACTCTAAAATGAATTATTATATTCAGTAAGGAAAAAAGTGAACATTTCAATATAAGTTATTCAAAGTCCTAAAGAGAGATGCCCATCCATCTAAAATAGCAAGCCGAAATCTAACTATTATTAATCAAAGAAATGACAATGAAAATAATAATGAGATTTTTTTTTTACTTATCTTATTGGCAAAGCTTAAAGAGATAAAATAATAATTTAAAAAACTTAATATTTATACTAATAGAATGGCTGTCATCATTTTGAAGTATGAATTGTATTTTTCTCTTAATATATATGTTTAGCAAGATATGGCAAGTATGCAATAAGAACATATGCATATGTTTTATTTAATTGAAAATATTATAAATGATATAAGCAATAAATATTTCTCAGTAAAATAATGCATATAGTTATGAAATAAAAAGTAAAAAAATTGTTTGTATGTTTACTCCAACCGAGAGTGCGGGCCTGCCACGTTTGCAAATACCAAATATGTTAGAACAGCTTTTTAAATGGGTAAAGGGGAAGAGTCTCTAAGAATTGCAGGTATCTCGATAGAGAAAGCCTAGATTGCTCTGAGAAGACTATTGATAGAAATTTGGACTCTGGAGATACTTCCATTACAGACTGGGATGAGGGTGGCCTGTGTTTTAAGGTGGCAGAGAATTAGGCAAAATTGAATCCTGGAGCTGGATAGAAGGGAGAATTCGAATTCGATAACCTGGGATGCTTGGCTGAGGAGATTTCTAACCTGAGTGTGGTGTGAAGGATGTGGCATATGGTTCCTCCTTGTTGCTTATAGTAAAATGTGACAAGGGAAGGATAAATTAAGGACTTAACTTTTTGGTATAAAGAAACCAGAAATTGATGGGTCTGGAAAATTTTGGGCTTCCAAAAAGTGAGACCCCAGAGAATAGTGCCCCACATGAGGATTTAATCAAACACAGAACCAGTCGGTCATTACAGGAAAAGTCATGATTGGAGATGGAGTTATCCCAAAAGAATTTCTGGAAAGTCCTATTGTCTGATGGCTTTGATTCCTGTATGCTACATGCCAAGTCAACAGATTTTTTGTGAGATCTGTAATAAATGGAACCACTGCCAGTCTGGATTAAAAGAGACAGAAAATGTACAGATAGAAGAAAAAATAACCTCAGGGGAAGAACTAAGCTAAACTCAGGTCTAAAGCCCCAAACCCTGAGCTAGGGGAATGGATTAACCTGTGCATGTGGAGAAGGTGAACTTGCCTCAGAGGCAGAGGGTGGGCCTCCTGCCTTGATGTTCAGGAAGAGTTCTAATGCCCCAGGCCTTGGAGAGAGTCGAGCACACTGCCTGGGGATTGGAGGGAGCCTGGCTGCCACCCCACTGTTCTGAAGGGGCTAAGCACATGCCCTGGAGATGGCAGAGAATCTGGGTGTGACCCAGATAGTTAAGGAGGATGGGGCCGTGAAAAAGATGGTCACCCCAATGTTGCAACCCTCATCTCAGTGTTTGGAGATAACAGGCCTGCTGCGTAGGCCCTTGGAAAGGATGGGACTGCTGCTTTCTAATGTCCTGAGGATGAATGACTCTCAGATTCTAAATCAAATGGAGTCTGCTCTGCAGGTTTTTGGAATTGTTTAGGTCCAGTGACCCCTGTTTTCCTTCCAATTTCTCCCTATGGCGATGGGATTATTTATCCTATGACAGTCCCTTCTTTGTTGATTGGAGGCAGATAACTTGCTCAAGTTTACAGGTCCACAGCCAGAGGAGAATCTTGCTTTGGGACAGACCATGCTTGTAACTGACTTTGATGAGATTTTATATTGTTTTTCAGTTGGTGTTGTATCTGTATTTCTATTGAAATGATTCAAGGCTTTGTGCTATTGTGATGAAATGAATGTATGCTACATATAGAAAGATTTAGTGTGCTGCATATAGGACAGATGAGCCTTGTTAGGTGAAAAAATATATAGCCCTCTTTTCTACATAGAGGTGAAGTATGATTTAAGGTGATATGTACAGCTTCAGAGTTGATAAGGGCTGGACAGTAAGGAATTAGGTTCTCTCTCCCTCATGAAAAAATGAAAAACTGGGCAAACTACATGAAACGAGAGTTTCCAGACCTGGACAAGAGGCCACACAGCCACTGAGCCAGGGAAAAGGAAAATATATGAAGCGAACACACCATGACTGTCCAAGCTTTACCACCTGGAATGTTTTCAGGCTCTGGTGTAGGGAGTGGGGAGCCATCCAGTGCCTGAAAGTCTCTCCTTCAATTGAGGAGATGGAGATGGGAACCCAGGGATGTCAGTGCAGGTAGAGTTTTTGCTGAGCAAAGTGACAGACAGGAAAGAGCTGGCCAGAGAGAAAGAGAACTCCAGAGAGCCACACAGGCTCCCACCACCCTTGGGCTGAGCACTGACTGGCCTGGCGAAGGGCAGGAATGCCAGAAAAGGGCTAGAGGGAGTAACAACAAAGGCTAGAGGGTATTTTGGGGGGTAATAAATTTTAATCATTTTCCACAGGTATGGATCACCAAATTGCACCCTTTAAATAGGTGCAGCTCAAGTATATCAATTTTATCTTGCTAATTTGTGAAAATAACTTTGTAAAGAAGAAAACCTCTATAGTGAAAAATGTTCTAGTGGGGTAGAGTATTGCTTAATTAACCCCTTTTGAAATGCGCCGTCCATCTTAACATCAACACACATTTGCAATTCTTCAGGTTATCCAAAGGCAAGATAATAAGAAAGGAAATAAAGATGTCATCAAAGCACTGAAAAACTTTGTACCCAGATGTGACAAATGCCTTTTCAGAATCTTCAAAGTTTTCCCTACTGGATCAAAGTTTTTCTATCATGTGATTAAGAAACTGCAATTAACTAATAAGAAATTGCTATTCTCTAAGAAAACATAAGTTTTAGGGGTGCAACGGTAGTTCAGTGGTAGAATTCTCACTTGCCATGCAGGAGACCTGGGCTGGATTCCTGGTCTGTGCACTCTGCCCCCACACCAAAAAACAACCACCACCAAAAAAAAAAAAAAAAAAAAAAAAATTCAACAAATGACGCTGCAATAATGGAATACTCACATGGATGGAAAAAAGAATGAAATGTGATCCCCACAATGCAGCATACAAAAATAAAAAATAAAAAAGGCCATAGCCCAGGTTATTTCCCAAGCTTCCCACATATACTACACATGTGTGATTCATCTAGCATCTTTAGAAGGTATACCAATATTATTAGCTCCAATAAAGGTAAAAATTTCATGCCATGACAGACATTATGATACAGGGGATGGAGTTTAGGGAATTTAGAACAAGGCTTGATTTAACTGCATGTTAACAGTTATTTTTTAGAAAATGGGAAAACCAGATAACCATATTATATCCAATAGGCCTGAGCTGTATCTACCTTGTGGCTGGATGCCTCATGTTCCCTGAAATAGCAAATTGTCAGTGGGACAAATTTATCTATGTTGATTGCTCTCAACCAATGTATTTGGGGTAAAATTTTATTTTGGCAGCCAACTTTTTTGGTACAGCGTTGGTTTAAGTAATGTACTGATATTGATCTACAGTTAAACTGATCTCAAGGTCAGACTTCTAGGATTTCTCAGCTTCCGTTCCGAATCAATTGCTTTCATTTAAGAATGGTTATATTAGAGGTTTGTGACTCATTTTAGCCTGAACAACAGGAACAGACCTGGTGTTACCAGTAGCATGTGGGCTGCAAATGTAACAAAATTAGCGCCTCTAAATTTTGCTTTGCAGATTGCTCCTGAATTATGAGAGGCTGCATTGCTCACTGGAAGTTTCTATATTGAGAGAGAATTCAAATAAAACCCACTTGTTTACACTGCAATTTAGTCCATACAGTCTCATCACCAATTATTTCAGGGTTTTCAGGTGAACTATCCAGTTGACTGATATGTGAGCTTACAGAATTTTTTTTCTTATGTGTGTGTGTTTATGCCTCTGTGCTTTAATCAACGGGACAATGCTGGATTCTGAACTTCCTGAGAACCATGCTGAACATCTAAAAGACAATCCAGATTATAGTTGATCCTACTAAGTGAATTAGGTGTTCGACCCATTATCACACAGTGATATCTTGTGCTTGAAAATAAATCAAGGGAAATATTTTATATGAAACAGATTACTTATTCCTATTCAAGTCACAATAATGGAAAACAACATTTAAAGCTCACTGGAGCCTGGCTATTTCACCCCTCAAAAGATTATGTTATTAAATGGCAGAAGTGAGTTAAAGAAGTACTGCAATTTGTGAAACATTTGCTATCAAAAAGATCTTCTGGAGGAGAATCCAAAAAAAAAAAAAAAAGAACTTTTATGAAATATCCTCTGAGAATTGGTGGCTAAACCCTAGGAAAATACATGGAACTATTTTAATATAACTGTATGGTCAGCTTCTTTTTCCCTTAGGCAAGCAGATTTCCTAGGGTCTAGAAATTTTCCTGTCAACCACAAAGGTGGATGTATAGTGAAACGAAGAAGGGTGCAGCGTCAGGGTACTTGCAAGGGCTCCTTTCAAAGACACTGGAAAAGGTATGAATGATGGGTTTACATGTTCATGTGACTTTGACATTTAGCAAAGGTAAGGTGTCCCAACTGCAGTAGTTCAAGATTGTTGTCTGCACCCTGCTTCCCCTTACATTCGGTGGCACTGAAGTGGTTGTGGGCCATTTGGGGTTCTGGTTCATTGGAAGCTGAGCTGGGGATACCTTTAGTTTCTCTTTGGTGGAATCATATATGTTTGATTCTCAGTCTCTTCCATGGATAGTTAAGTTATTACTGGCTTCCGGATTTAAGAATAGATCACAGAAAAATGCCTGATGACCACAATGCCACCTCAAATGGCATCGTAGCAAAGGAACAGGGCTCAAGATCACACTGTGATATGAATGTGCCCTGTCACAGCTCCAGGCACCAAAAGTCTGCGCAGAGTAGAAGAGATGAAACATTTTAAATGTATAAATTTAGGCGATGGCCTTTGAAAAATTCTTCTAAATCTTATAGTTCAAAAATTGAAAGCCATTTGACAGAAGCTTTGACTAACCATCAAATACTGACAGAAACATCTTCAAAGCTCCTGAAAATAGTTAAAGGACTGCAGTAACAGGGCAAATGCCAGATCAAGAAAAAGCCTTCTTAAAAGCAGTAGGGGGCCTGCCCAGATGAAGATGGAGAAATAAGACCCTTCAAGGTTCTGACCCCCCACAGAAACTTTGAAATACCAGCAAGAACTGGCAGAAACATCTTCCTCAAAGTAAGTGCTGAATCAAGAAAAAGGCTACTTAAGAACAGTAGGATGTAAGGGTGTCCTACTGGCTGCTCCCCCATCCTACACAGGCTTGGTGCAGAGCTGGCTACTGCTTCCAGAGCAGCTTACTGGCCCCAGTGCCAGAGGGAGCAGAGTAACCCCTGTGCACATAATGGGAGCAAGTATGTCTGCCGCTATCTGTCTGGTGGTGACTTGAAGGATTTACTACCCCAGAACTTGCCCTGCAGGTAGAATGCAACTTGCAGCTCTCCTACAGAACACTGTGACAGAATAGTAAAGTGCTACATGGGGCAAAGAATTGCTGGCTGTAGGACACAGAGTGTAATGCCCATGGCAATAAAGAAACTCTTTCTTAGGGAGGAGACAATCAAATCATGCATAAATGGGTAATCCCTGGGTTCACGTGCACATGACCAAGAAAATAATCATGTGTAGAAAGCATCAGGGAAGCCCCTATGCTTTGGCCTGAAGCTATTCTTTAAACACATTATATAGAAAGCTATGAAGGAGAATGCCTACACAGGTCAATCTGCAAAGTCTAGGAAAGGAATTTTCTTTTTTCTATCTTCCTTTTTTTTAATTAGCTCCTGGCATCCTGGCCTTGTAGCACGAAACAAGTTTAAGAAAAAGAAGCTTGAAAGTTTTAATTCCAACGACCAAATGTATTAAAAATTGAAATGCTTGGGTTTCAACAGAAGATTATAAAACATACAAAGGAGAAGGAAATGTTGGCCCCAGCAAAGGAGAAAATTAAAACATTAGAAACTATCAATGAGAAGGACTAGACCTGGGAAATAACATATAAAGGCTTTTCAAAAATAGTCTTAAATATGCTCAAAGAGCTCAGGAAAACAATAGATGAACACAAAGAGAATATCATTAATAAGATGGAAACTATAAAATCCAAACAGAATTGAACACTCCAGTAACAGAAATTTAAAATTCCCTGGAGGGGTTCAACAGCAGATTGGAGCTGCCAGAAGAATCAAGGAACTTGAAGATTCAAGATGATTAAAATCATTCAGTCTGGGGTGCATAAGGAAAAGGCATGAAGATAAGTGAACAGAGCCTGGCAAACGTGTGGGACACCATCAAGAGTACCAATATGCACATGGTGGGAGTCCCAGAAGGAAAAGAAAGAGGGAAAGAGACAGAGAGAATACTCAAAGAAAAAACGGCTAAAAACTTGCAAAATTTGGAGAAAGACTTCAATATACATCCAAGATGCTCAATAAACTCCAAACAGAACTAGCCCAAATAGACACATACCACACCACATTATGATCAAACTTGTCAAATACGAAAGCTAGAGAATTCTAAAATCCACAAGAGAAGAGCAACATGTCAAATATGAGGAAAACTTGATAAGATTAAATGCTGATTTCTCATTGGAAATCATGGAGGAAAGAAGGCAATGGGATGGCATATCTAAAGTGCTGAAAGCAAACGATTGCCAATCAAAAATTCTATATATGGCAACACAGTCTTCCAAGTGTTTCTTTGTTTGTTTGTTTCATTTGTTTAAAAAAAAAATGAGGGAGGGGTTAAGTGTTCAAGGAGCATGATGTATACGACCTACATTCAAATGTTCAGAAAAAAATGACTGATATTTAGGTAGATAGACCGATAGATGGGTATATAGATGGATTGATAGAATTTATAGGTAAAGAGAAGTTGTACCCAATGTGGCAACATTTCAAAGTTGGTGGGTGTAGTTATCTTCAGGGCAAGGAATATGTTAGAGTTCTCTGTACGAGGTTTGTAGCGGTCCTATAAGATTGAGAATATTCTAAAACAAAGAGATTAAAGAAGTAAGAACTGATAGAGGTTTTCCAAAGTTTGACCACACTTCTTAGAATGTATATGAAATCACCACTTACAAATTGAGAAAGTTAAACCATCAATAGTAAACACTGAATTATCAGCAATGATACTAGAGGAAAGGTTACATTACCATGCTGACCTAACCATAGAAGACATTACAGAATCACTGTCATATTAAGAGGACATCAGAGAACATACAGCAAAAAGCTGTGCAGACTCCCCCAAGTCACAAGAGTGTGACAAATGTGTCAGTTAATTCTTTAAAAATTGAATGGGTTTTTGAGATTTGTGATACCTGCAGGATTTTCTTTGTAAATTTGTAATTCCTTGTTCTTTTCTCATTCTAAATAAATAACCAATTTTTACCCAATTGATTTTTATATATCTTAAAGCGGAGTCCTTTAATTATATACAGTCTCAGGCTTCATAAAATGTTAACTTGCCCTTTGTCAACCACGATATGCATCCTGGGATATGAAAAAGTAACACAGAAATCAGGCCCTTTCTTTGTATTATGATTACATAATAAAATGCAGATTAAACTAAAAATTCTGATTTTCAGGATTTCTAAGGAACTGATTCTGATTGACATCCAGCAAAATAATAGACCAACTCCAACTGCAAAAAGTAAAAATAAGTAAATAAATGAAAAAGAAAAGACTGCTCCTTTTTCTCATTTGCACTGAAATAAAGTATTTTATTACTTACAGCGGCTTTTGAACTGAATTTGCCTTATACATGTTGGCTGTATATGTATAGTTCCTCAGAAAGACATTTAAAAATCTTTACATGCAAAACCAGATTTTATATTCTCAATATATAGCAATGTGTTTTGAACATTTGCTTGGCTAAATATTCACAAACATGCGTAAGCTAGGACTGATTTAACAGGCTTTGTACATTTCTTACCAAAAGTGAGAAAATTTGTAAACAATCTACATCACAAATCTATCGTAACTGTTCACCTCCTTAAACCTTCCTATAAAAGGCACAAAATGCGACAACATATTCACAACTTTCGGTTGGAAGCTTTCATTAAGTTCAGCATATAACATGAATCATACATGGCAAAAGACAGTTATCACAGAGCTTGTATTTTATATACATATATATATATTTTTTGGTTAACAATTTATATATTAAAGTTGGCAAACAAAGGCCAAATATAAAAAGGAAACATAGGGCGGGCCACAGTGGCTCAGTGGCAGAGTTCTCGCCTGCCATGCTGGAGACCCGGGTTCGTTTCCCAGTGCCTGCCCATGTTAAAAAAAAAAAAAAAAAAAAGGAAACATAACTGTAATGAAACCTTTATCTTTAGCTAGAAAGGATAGCTAAACAAACATAGATAGGCTGAATATCTGCAGGATTTATGCTACTATTTCATATCTTTCCTTATATATTATTTGTATATCTATAGTTTTATTTTCTTGAATTGGGAATTACCAACACATGTTTTTAAATAAGGAAAACGGTGACTTCAAATAGATCTCTACATTTCCTGTAGAATATGTGCAGTTTGTGACACATTTTAAATAATTAAAATTTGTACTAAGATGTATCCCCTACCATATCAATTGTATAGCCTAAGTGAGATACAGTACCAGCGGATCAAATGGAAGCAGGGTGAAGGTTGAGAATGCTCAGAGAAAAAATATGTTTTAATATCTGCAATTATGAAAATATTTTAAGCAAATATTCAAAGGAAAATTTTGTATTCTGACATTATATAAATATGTACACATTCAAGAGAGCCAGTAGTCTATAAATAAAGTTTGAATTAAAATTACTTTAGAATATAATTTTGCATTAAAAATTACTGGGTGGAAATATTAAATACAAACTTTATTAATATAATTTGATTTGTATATATTTTATAGGAAGAAATCTATAAAAAAAATGAGGTACAATTGAAATACAGGGACAAATCTGACCTTGAGTTTTGTAAAAGTCTCATAAATATTATAAAAACAAGCAACAAAAGTAAAAACAAAGAAGTTACAGTTCATTAAAACTAAAATTTTAGCACACCAAATGGTACTATCAAGAGCATGGAAAGACAATCACAGCATGGGAGAAAATATTTCCAAATAATATTATTGTTAATGGTTTACTCTCCAGAATATATATTCAACTTCCATAAGTGACATCACAAGATGGCAGAGTAAGAAGCTAAAAAAATACGATCCACTGAAAAAGACCTTGACAAACAAGCAGAAAGTGACAGCATCAACTTTCTCAGAACTCTGGAATACAATCAAAGGTTTACAGCCACCACTTGAATATCGAATCAAGAAAAAAGCATCTTAAAAAAAAAGAAAGAAAGAAAAAAAGCACTTTTAAAAACATTAAGGAGGCCCACCCTGATCAAAATGACAGAATGAGATGCTTTAGAGATCCATTCCTCTACAGAAGTTTGGAACAACCGGCAAGAACTGGGGTAAACATCTTTCTTAAAGCTCCAGAAAACAGTTAAAGGATTGCAATAACAAGGCAAGCATTAAATTAAGAAAAGGGCTACTGAAAAGTGATAAGACCTTGGCTGGCGCTTCCTAAATCCCTCACCAGCTTGGTATAGATCTGGCCCATCTCCCAGGGGGGATTAATTATCCCAGTTCCAGAGGGAGCAGAGTAACCCTTATTCACACACTGCGAGCAAGTAAGTCTGGCCCAAACTGTCTGGTGGGGACCAGAGGAAGTTGCTGTCCCAGAACTTGCCCTATGTGTAAAACGAAGGTGGCTCACAGAGCTCTCCTACAGAAGGCTATGGGAGAATAGCCAAGTTGTGTTGCCTGGTGCGAGGAATTGCTGACTGCAGGACATACAATTATTGCTTAAGATTGTGTGTAAACTGTTTCCTAGGGAGGAGAAGACAGGAGGTAAACAAGGGGACTTTTAGGGCCATATTCAGCAAATTCGAGACTAGAGGCATGCACAGGAAGGACCTGGGAGGATCTAATGCTTTCACTGAAACTACGCTGTAAACTCACCATGTACATAAGCCCTGAAGGAGAACATTCACACAGGTCACACAGTCTACAAAGACTGGGAAAGACACGTTCTTTGTTTTCTTTTTATTTTATTTATTACCTCCTGGCATTCAAGAAAAGCTATGTTCTAACACTAACTGAACATAAGCATATGTTGTTATGCCTCAGAGTCCGAATTCTAGTAACAACACATCAAAATACTGAAATGTCCATGTCCAGTGTCCTTTCCATCCATCCTGCAGCTCTCTCGTCAGCATTTCTTGCAGGGCAGGGCTAGTGGTGACAAAGTCCCTCAAAGTCCCTTTTATTTATATGGGAATGTCTCAATATCTTCTTCATTTTTAAAAGACAGTTTTGCCATACATAGAATTCTTGACTGGCAATTATTTGTTTTCAGCACTTTAAATAATTGCTTTCTTGCCTCCATGAATTTCCAATGAGAAACTGGCATTTAATCTTATTGAGGCTTCCTTGTCTGTGACACAGTTTCTACTCTTGTTTGGCTCTCAGATTCTCTCATCTTTTGGCTTTGGTAGTGTGAATATAACATGTTGTAGTGTGAGTCTATTTGGGTTTATCCTATTTGGAGTTCTTTGAGCATTTTGATGTGTATACCTGTCTTTATTATATTTGGGAACTTTACAGCCATTATTTCCCTGAATATTCTCTTTCCCTCTTCTCCTTCTGGGATACCCACAATATGTATATTGGTGGTACCCTTGATGGTACTACCACAGGTTTGCTAGGCTCTGTTTACTTGTCTTCATGCTTTCTACCCTATATTCCTCAGACTGAATGGTTTCAACTGTCTTATCCTCAAGTTCCCTGATTCTTCCTTCTGGTAGCTCCAATCTGCTGTTGAACCCTTCTAGGGATTTTTAAATCTCTATTACTGCGGGCTTCAGCTCTTTTGGATCCTTTTCATAATTTCCTCCGTCTGTATATTGATCTTATCTTGTGTTCAGCTAACATTTTCTTGATTTCCTTTAATTCTTTACTCTTCTACCCTTTGACATTTTAAGACCATTTATATGTACGTGTGACTGATCCAAGGTGCTTATCTCTGTCTTGCCTGCCCCTTAACTCATTTGGGACAGAGAAGTTGCTGGCATGGCTACTAAAACATTGTAAGAAAATAATCAAACTGGTGATAACTGAAGCAAAAGATTAGGATTGAGACATACAATTGTGCTCCTGGAGTCTCAGAGGATATTGAGGAGAATTTCTTCAGGTAAGTGGGGTATTTGGGAAAATATTTTAGACCATGTTCATACACAGGGAAAGATGCATACTCAGAAAAGACTTGAGAGAACCTTAAGCTCTCACTTTGGACTATTATTTAGACTCAGTTCAAGGCTAGCTGAGGGTTAAAGGAGTGCCCCATCCAACACAGACCTAACTGTAAAGATTGAGAGGGATATCTATTTCTGTTATTGTTTTTGTTGTTGACAGCCCCTGGAATTCAAGAAAATATCTATATAACACTAGGTGAAAACAAGCTAAAGGAACAGAGACCTCAGTGACTAAACACATTAAGAAATACACTTTGTCTAAATAGCTTAGAAAATTACAAAACAAATAGACTACTCCAATTTTCAAGAATAATAATTTTAAAAAGCAAAACCTGGGGAAAGGGAAGAATCTGAGTTCCAGAGTTAGCACATGAAATATTCAAATGCCCATATTTCAACAAAAGGTTGCAAAGCATAAAGAAACCTGAAAACATTTTTTTGTTCAAAGGAAAAAAGTTAAGTGACTGAAATCCTAAGGAAACTAAGACATTGGACTTATCAGACAAAGACTTTGAAACAACTGTCCTAATTATGCTCAAATCTCTAAAGGAAAGCATGGGAAAAAATGAATGGTGATCAAGAAAATTACATATGAACATAAAAGGGAAGTTCAAAGAGATAGAATTATTAAAAAAAAAAAAAAAGAGCCAAAAAAAGAAATTCTGGAGCTGAAAAATACAATAAATAAAATAAAATAAAAAATCTTTAAGTGGCTAAAAAGCAGATTTGAGCTGGCAGAAAAAAGGAATCAGAAGCTTCAGGGTAGGAACATTAAAATTATCCAGTATAGAATCAGAAAGAGAAAAAGAATGAAGAAAAGTATATGAAGCCCAAGGTACCAGGGGAAGATCCAGAAGAAGAGGGATAAAAAGACAGAGAAAAAATACTTGAAGAAATAATAGCTGAAAACTTGCCAAAATTCATTAAAGACATGAATATACATCTCTAAGAACCTCAACAAACTCCACAGAGGCTGTTAGAACAAAGGGAGCAGTTTTCCAACATTGCATTTACCAATATTATGTGCGCGTTTTTTTTTGTCATCTAATTCCCGAATCTTCCTGAAAAGCTAGATATGCTCTTCATACTTTTAAGAAGCCAAGTCTCAATATATATATTAAAAACCTTAAATTTCTGACAATATAAATAATACTTAAAAATCAACTGATAAAATGAAATGTGCTCATATCAAATAGCTTTCCCTTGGTATTATTTTCTGAAAAAGACAAATTATCAAATAATGGAGGTGATAAATGGTAGGGTGACATATTTAAGGTACTGAAAGGAAAAATAAAAACAAAAACCAACTCTTAACCCCAAATTCTACATTCAGCAAAATTTTCCTTCAAAAATGCAAACAGTACTGGGTGGTACAACAGTGGCTCAGTGGCAGAATTCTTGCTGGAGACCCGGGTTCGATTCCCAGTGCCTGCCCATGCGAAAAACAAAAATAACAACAAAAAAAAGAACACAACATTAAGACATTCCCAGATAAACAAAAGTTGAGGGAGTTTGTAACCACTAGACCTACCAATGACACATGCTAACGGGAATCTTTTGAGTTGAAAGGAAGGACACTAGACATACGTCAAAGCCATATGAAGAAATAAATATATCCATTAAAGATAACAACATCAGTAAATATAAATGCCAGTACTATCGTATTTTTCATTTATAACTCCACTTTTTACTTCTTACATTAATTGAAATCCAAATACATAAAACTTATTATAAATCTATGTTTTGGGTCATATAGTATATGAAGATAAAATATTTGACAAAAATAAAGTGAGAGAGGACAGAGATGTATTGGACCATAGTTAATGAATGCTACTGAAGTTATGATTATATCATTTCAAACAAGATTGGTATAGATTTAGGATGATAAATTTAAACCCCCCGGTAATCACCAAGAAAATATTTTTTTAAATATACACAAAAGGTGGGCGGTACTATGGTGGCTCAGTGGCAGAAATCTTGCCTGCCATGTTGGAGACCCAGCTTCAATTCCTGGTGCCTGCCCATACCCAAAAAAAAAATGTACACAAAAGGAAGTAAGATTGTAGAATGTTCGCCTTACATGCTAGAGACCTGGTTTGATTCCCAGACCATTCACCTCCCCTCCACCCCACCAAAAAAAAGGGGGGGGGTAATAAGAATGGATTCAAAATGAATGACTACAAAGATCAATTAAATTCAAAAATAGACTGTAATGGTGGAAATAAGTCATAAGACATACTAAAAACAAATACTGAAACAGCAGAAGTAAGTTCTGAATTATCACTTTTATTAAATTATTAAAGTGATAATTCAGAACTTTATTTTATTTATTTTAATATTATTCTAACTTTTAGTAAGTCAAACTCGCCAATCAAAAAGCAGAGACAGACTGTATGGACAAAAATGAATGATCCTCCTATATGCTGTTTAAAATGGACTCCCCTTAAATGAAGGACATAAGTAGGTTGAAAGTGAAAAGATGGAAAAAATATCCTACGTAAATAGTAATGAAAATGAGAGAGCTGGAGCAGCTATACTGTGGCAGATTGAAACATGTACTTGAGGAAAACAGATCTTAATCTTCACCCATTCCTGTGGGTATGAATCTATTATACATGGAACCTTTGGAAGATGATATTTTTGGTCAAGGTGAGATCAGGTGAATCAGGTTGGGCTTTACTCTAGATTACAGGACTCCTTTATAAATAGAATGAAATTTAGACAAGGTGAGAGACAAAGCCAAGTGGAGGCAAAGAAGCTGGAAGTCGACAGAACCCAGAAGAGAAGGGAGAAGATTTCAACACCTGCAGTGCCATGTGACATAAAAGCCAGCCCCATAAGGCCAGTCTTCAGGAGAAAACACTGCATTGCAGACACCTTGTTTTTGGACTCTTCCTACCCTCAAAATCATGGGCCAATAAATTCCTGTTTTTTAAGCCAAACTACTGTCTGGTATTTGTTTAAGCAACTGGGAAACTAATACATATAATAATTTCAGATATAATAGGCTTTAAATAAACACTGTTATGAGATATAGAAGGACATTAAATATTGATAAAAAGGTCAAGTCATCAAGAAGATGTAACAATTATAAGCACACATGCACCTAACATCAGAGGCCCAAATACAAAAAGAAAATTAACTGTATTGAAGGAGCAATACACAGTTCTATACTAACAGTAGTAAATACCGAAACACCACTTTCAATAACTGATAGAACAATTAGACGGAAGCTCAATAAGGAAATAGAGGACTTGAAGAATAATACAGATCAATTAAACCTAACAGAAATGTATAGAACATCTCTCCAAAAAACAACAGGATACACATTCTTCCCAACTACACATGGGTTGCTTTCTGAGACAAACTATATATTAGGTCACTAAACCTCAAATGTTAAAAGAATGAGATCATACAAAGGATCTTGTCTGCTCACAATGGAATTAAGTTAAAAATCAACATAACAGGAGAATTGAAAAATTCACAACTATGTGGAAATTAAACAATGTACTCATAAACAATCGATGGATTAAAGAAGAAATCAGAAGAGAAAATAAGCAATGCTTGAGATGTATGAAAACAAAATAAGCATAGCAAAGCTTATGGGACATAGCAAAGGCAATGGAGGGAAGGAGGGAAGGAGGGAGAAGGAAAGCTTCTCAACTTATTTTATGAGGCCAGCATTATCCTGATACCAAACCCCAATAAAGACATCACAAAGAAAGAAATTGCAGACCAATAACCCTTATGAATACAGACCCCTCAACACAAAATTAGCAAATAAAATACAAAACAGCACATTTAAAGGATTATATAACACTACCAAGTGCAATTTACCCCAGGAATACAAGGATGGTTCAAGATAAGAAAATCAATGTAATATACTGCATTAATATAATGAAGGGAAAAAATGCTTATCTCCATTGATATACATAAGGCATGCGATAAAATTCAGCATCACTTCTTGAAAAAAAAACATTTAGAAAACTAGGAATAAAAGGGAACTTTCCTCAGCATGATGAACAGCATGTATGAAAACCTATAGCTAATATCATAATCCCTGGTGAAAGATAAGAGCTTCCCCTTAAGGTCAGGAACAAGCAAGGATGCTTACTTTAGCTACTAAAGTAATTGGCATTGTACTGGAAGCTACAGCCTAGAGTAATCACACAAAAAATAAAATAAAATAAAAAAGCATCCAGGCTGCAAAGGAAGAAGCAAAACTGTTTCTATTTGCAGATGATATGATTCAACCTGTAGAAAATCCTAAAGAACCCACAAGAATGCTACAAGAGCTAATAAATTCAGCAAAATAGTGGGGTACAAGACCAACACATTAAAAGCAGTTGTGTTTCTATACACCTGCAAAGAACAATTTAAAGAGGAAATCATAAAAACAATTACATTTACAGTATCAACTAAAAACAGTAAAATCTAAGAATGCATTTAACCAAGAACGTGAAAGACTTGTATACTGTAAACTATAAAGTACTGCTGAAAGAAAATTATAGGAGACCTAAAGAATCTTATCTTCATGGAAAAAATATTTAATATGGCTCATATGCTAATACTGTCTAAAACAATCTAAAGATTCAACACAATTCTGATAAAAATTCCAGCAGCAGAGCTTCTGTGTGGGGTGATGAAACTTTTGGAAATTGATAGTGGTTGTGGTTACACAACATTTTGAACGTTAAAAATGGCACTTAATTGCATACTTGAAAATGGTTGAAGTGGAAATTTTTATATTATATATATTTTTACCACAATAAAAACTGAGATACAACTAAATTAGCGACTCTCAAGCTGATATTAGTATCACATAACAGGAACAGAGATGCAGCTTCATGGGCACATGTACACCTAAGAGTTGTGCTAATGCTCTATCTTCTATGTTTTAAGTGCATATGCACATTTTTCAAAGCAAGGGTTGCTAGACCACATTACGTTCTCAGGGGACTCCAAAATTTGTAAAAGTGTGACAAACACAAACCTATCCTAATTTTGTTCCCAACTGGAATAGAGCATTTTCATTAAGTAAGAATAAAACATACAAAGTTCTAATTGTGCTGGGACAGTCCCAATTCACCTACGTATCACAAAGTGGGGAGAAAAATGTGCAAGAAACAAATTTCAAGGAACAAAATGCTCAGGAAATATTTTCACTGAACAATTCCCAAAGTTCTCATGTGTGAGCAATGTGAAACTTCTAAAAATATTGTTTGCTGAAATACCAGATGAAAATTCAAATCTTTTTCCAAATCCCTTTTAAATATGATCTAAGATTTTAGAATCATTACACAATAATCTTATATAATCCTTCAGCCTATGGATACTTTAGTAACCAAAACATTGTGACTACGAGCTTTTACATTCATTAAAAGATAGAGATCGTTGCTTTATTTGAAGTTTCTTTAGTGTTTAAAGACTGAACACACTAAGTGACAGCAACGTTTGGACCAGCCTTCTCTAGAGAGGTCTGCTGACCAAGTTATCACATCAGAGGGGCAGAAGAATGTAAGAGTGAAAATTTTCAAAATTCTACTACAAGAAGAATTGCTGAAGCAACGTGGACACGCAACCCCAAACAGAAAAAAGTTTAGTCAGGGAAATCATGTTTGTCTTCAGTTGTTTTATCAAGGCAAAGAGAGATTATTAGAATTATTTTCTATGTTTCCAAGGACCTGTTTCATATCAAGTAGCAGGGAAACAGACTTCAGCAGAAAGTATACTTGTCTAAAAATTAGTCCTCTGAAAGGAGAGAACTTGTCTTCTGAGTTGAAAGGGGGAATTTAAGTATCAGGAATGTTCAGAGAGAGCTTTCTGTGATAAATGGGAAGGTGGGTTCTCCTATAATGGAATCTTCTGTCAATACTTAACTTCTATGACCCTAGGATTCAAGAACGATCACTTGTTATTACAGAGGACATGACCGAAAAACAGGGTGGCACCTAAGAAATGGTCTTAGATGCTAACTGTGAGATGAAGGCCAATGCAGAGTACCTTGTAACCAAAGCACAGGGTATTACAGGTAGTTACGTTATTGAGTTTTGGATCACAGCTCAACTACTTTCTTTTTAGAGTTTCTAATTCCTAAACCAGATGTCTTCCACCAGAGCCCCTCAAAAAGAGTCTGAGGAAGGGATTAAAGCTTTTCAAGGCAAACCCATATTCTGCTAAAGCATTATCACACTGTGGAAATATGCTTGCATGGAGAACTGTGAGCAAACGGAGGAATCAGAGATGATAAGGAATAAGAGGTGAGTAAGGACAAAATGGTGAATGGCTTTCAAGATATGGATAAATAATTTGAAATTGGTTTAGGAAAGCAAAAGGGAACTTGTAGAAGAAATTGAATGAAAGAGTAAAGAGAAGTTAGAACATTAGAAAAGCTTGACAGATTACAGTGGGAATCATGATTTTGAAGTGATTACAGAGTGGGTAGCGGCCAGATTGTAGAATTGAGATAGGAAACCAAAAGACAAGAATGGATAAACCTAATTCCCTGAAGAAGAATGATACCTTCATGAGTCCCAAGAAGGCAGTTCATAAATAACAAAAAATGAGGTCTTTCCTAAATCTTGGTCGTTACATAACATGGGTCCCAAGGGTGCTGAGCACATGTGACAGTATATGTGCCACCTTTACATAGCATTCATAAGGAAAGGTTTGTTGTATGAATGAAGAAACACATATTTCTGTTCTTAAATCAAATAATCACTTAATTTCACTACTCTGGGGAAAAATAAGTTGGCCACTGGATTTGAAATGTTGATAGTTTATACTACAGACTGTCTTTTTAAGAACTGGTTGCACTTATATCTACAAGTCAAAGAAGAGTATCGATTCTTGAAGTCAAAGAATTAAAACAGAAATTCCTTATTTTGCATCTGGCCATTCATTCCTTACAGGGGTTTGCTGTTCAAATTAAGCTATGGAAAAAAAAAAATCAATCCTAGAACCATTTTCAGTTCTCCATATTTTCACCTTTGTGCATCTTTATTTATCCCACATAAGCATCCAGACATACCAACGCAGATTTTTTGCTTGTACACTGTTTGGTTTGTATGTCCAGGATTTGTAATCTTAAGAACATGGAGTACAGTGGAAGAACCTTCCCTCATAAAATGTAAAAGTCTCATAATTAATAGCGTTATTTACTGTAGATAGATACCATATAGATTAATTATTATATAGATTAATATAATTTAAATGTGTACATTTAACTGTTATTTCCTTATGATTGTATACTCGATTGAATAGAGATCTAAAATTTTATTGCTAACTTCTATTTCTCAGAACAATAAAAAACCTTGCCTTCCCAATCGCTGTTCAAATCTTGATACTTCCATTAATTAGAGTTCTGAAATACAGAAATTCAGATCTGAATGTTTGCTCATTTTTAAAAAAATTCCATTATGGAAACTGTCAAAAATGTAAATTCAATAAACATAGGATTGCCAGGCAAGAGAAGTTGAATTCTCTTATTTAGTATGCCCCTATTCCCAGTAAGCTATCTTAGTGTTATATAATACATAAACAGTACTTATCTAACTCTTTGGTTATTCAAAACAGATTTACAGATATTTAATAATAGTAATTAGAATTCAAGTGTCATATTCCAGAAACATTTCAATAACCAAAAAAGATACTTCATAAAAATACCAACTTTTAAACCCTAAAATATTACCAACATTTCCAAGCTAAAGCTTGTCAAATACATCTATTGCTTAGATTCACAAAGTTGCATATTGAGCTCACTACTCTTCAATTAAATGCAAAGAAAAAAACTGCTTATAGGCCAGTGATCATGTATGAGAATATAACAGGAGTATACTTTTTGTTACTTAGGGTAGAGTCGATGTGTTAAAATAATTTGAAAACAGTAAATGTGATATAACTTCAGTCAGAAGTCACAGAAACAGAAAAAAAAACAGATAATTCATACAGAAAAATTCTTCCTATTAGCAACTTGGATCCACCCCACTACTACACTTTAAAGTCGTGGAAACAAAGAAAACAGTTATTTCAAGTGTATGTTTACTGAAATTCTAAATTAGTTATTGCACAATAGCTGCTTATTGGAGCAAGTAGAAAGGAGTGCAGGGAGAAGGAAGAAGGGAGGATGGGAGCGAGAGATGGGTGAAGAGGGAGACAGGGAGAGAGAGAATGAAAATGGAATGTTTCTCCCCATATAGCAATTCTCAGCGGTTCCTATCTCCAGAGTCTTCTGCCATATATTAAGTTGTTGACTGTTTCTCACTATTCCCTACCCCAGGCCATTCTACCTTGGCAAGACCATCTGCTTATCGGAAGCCTTTGTAGTTTGTGGTATTTTATTGGTATAATTGCTTCTTATACTGTTTCTGTGCTTTGGAGATTTTGTATCAAGGCCAGTCATGACTGCCTCTTCCAGGAACTGTGGGGGTAATGAATGGGGAGTGTTCCCTACTTAGGAAAATTGTTCTACATCTTTTTTTTATAGAGCTTTGTTGAGAACCTGTGTGGTGGACACATACCACACAGTTCACCCATTTATGGCTTTTAGTATACTCACAATCTGTACATTCATTGCTGCTATCAATTTTGAAACATCTTCATCATCTCAAAAAGAAGGCCCACATTTCTTAGCCAGCACCCTCCAATACCCCATCCACCCACCTTAGACAATCAGTAATATGCTTTTTGTCTCTGTAGATTTGCCTATTCTGGACATTTCATACAAACGGATTCATATAATGTGTTTCACTGTGACTGGGTTCTTTCATTTAATGTAATGATTTCAAAGTAATCCATATTGTTACACGTATCAGGACTTCAAGCCAAATAATATTACACTGAACTGATCATCCACATTGGCTATCCATTCATCAGTTGATGGGTATTTGAGTTTTTATTTGGGGGCTATTATGAATGCTATTATGAATATTCATATACAAGTTTTCATGAGGATATATGTTTTCATTTCTCTGGGGTATATACCTAGGAATGGAATTGCTTGGTCATATAACTCCATGTTTAACCATTTGAGAACTGCCACACTCTCTCTTTTTTTTTTTCACTCATTACCAAATATATAATGACCTAGAAAATATCAATGTCAAATTCTTCTAACATGGTACAGTTCATTGATCCACAACTTAGACCAAAATCTCCCAGTGAAAATGGACATGGTTGCACCATGAATTAACATGCCAAAGACATTAACTAGATGGAATTATAACAGCATGAGTATCTCTTCTGATTACAATATACAAAGTATTGTCAGTGAAAATTAACTTTAAAAGTTACTTGAAGACAGAAGCATGTAATGATAGCTTTCTTGTTAAAAATAATTCATGTTGGGCCACGGTGGCTCAGCAGGCAAGAGTGCTTGCCTGCCATGCCAGAGGACCCAGGTTCAATCCCCGGTGCCTGCCCATGTCAAAAAAAAAAAAACTTAAAAAAAAATAATAATAATTCATGTTATTTTGTTGCTCTGGAATGTCACTATAAAAATGCAAGTGGAAAAATAATACAACTTCTAATAAAAATATGCAAATAGGTATTATTTTATAGTTTATAAGTAACGTCAGCCTAAACACTCCTTATTTAACCCTCATACCATTTAAGTTAAAAGGTCTCTTCCAGATGAGAAAACTAAGATTCAAAAAGGATAAGTTGCTCAAAAATATTAAATAGCTATTATAGACATTGACCCCAAGACTCTGAAGTTGAAGTCTAGAGCAGCTTCAGTGGTAACTATTCTATTAAAAGGAAAACCCTTGGCTACATCCATCCATCCAATCTCTACTCTCCCTTTTCCTCTTTAATCCCCCCTGCCCTGCACACACCACATATAATTCTCGAACTGCACACTTAACTCATACACCATAAAATTGAACCCATACCATTGAATACATATATATCAATCTCACTCACACACATACAAACCATACAGGTAGAACACACACATAAAAGCTTCACACACACCACATTCATATATACACTCATCACTCCCAGATCTCACATATGGATACATCTCTCATACACACGTGGAATCAGCTCATACACACACACACACACACAAAATCACACATGAGAATGAAAGTCCCAATTTGATGAATCAGATTACAAGGCTAAAGAGGGGACAAGATATAATAAATGAGGCCTGTCTACTCTTCTCACCTTCCTTCCTCCAGTGCTGACCAGGTAATAGGAGTCAAGGCGTCATCTGTTTTGCTGGAAAGCATCTCTTAAGTCCATGCATCACATGGCTGACTGGCAGGCAGTTACATCCAAATATGGATTGGGGCTTTGGAGTAGGTAGGCATCCTGCCTAAAACCTAAATCATATGTTGGAAGTAGCAGGAGGGGGATTCAGGCATCCTGAGCACTTAGGCCTGATACCACCACTAGCTGTGAGAACTTCAGGAGGTTTCTTATGCTTTTAAACCTCAATGACTTTACTAATGATTAAACACTTATTGCAGTTGCTAAAAGACTTAAGAATAAATACTCCACATAAACTGTTAGATACATAGTAAGAATCAATAAATGGTAGATATCATTACTATGACAACTGCTTTGATCTCTGTAAGATACATACTTAGAAATGTAGCTGCAACAAGAATTGTCCGGAAAGACTGAAATGTCAAATTAGAAAGGAAATTGGAAGTATATCATCTGGAAGTAATAATGTTATAAAGAATATAACCAGGCCTCTCCAGTGACAATGCTATGAAAGAAGTGATGAGGAGTCTTAACAGAGACTGTGTGATTGTGAAAACCTTGTGTCTGATGCTCCTTTTATCTACCTTATCAACAGACTAATAAAACATATGGAATAAAGATGAATAATAGGGGGAACAAATGTTAAAATAAATCTAGAGAGAAATGCTGGTGATCGGTGAGGGGGAGGGGTGGGGGTATGGTATGTATGAATTCTTTTCTGTTTTCTTTTTTTTCTGAATAGATGCAAATGTTCCACGAAATGATCATGATGATGAATATGCAACTATGTGATAATATTGTGAATTACTGATTATATATATGTAGAACGGAATGATAAAAAAATTACGAATGTTTGTGCTTATTGGGTGTTTTTTCGTATTTAAAAAATAATAATTTAAAAAAAAGAATCTTAACAGAAAGGAGTCTTAAGGCAGGTCTGTCCAAAAACCTTGGTTTTCCTTGTTATATTGTTCCAGGTGTGTCCTTTCTCCGATACAGGATTCAGCTACACCACTGAAGTCTATATTCACTCCCTAAAGAGCTTTAACCACATTCGAATGAGTCACTGCCCTCTTTCTCACCCATCACTGCACAGGTTTCTGCTACAAGTATAGAATAACCTGAAGATGGCTGTATTTTTGCCTTTTCAATAATTAGCAATGACTGTTTTCAGATAAGGTTTTGGTTACAAAGATGTCTAGAGTCCAAGTGTATGGAATTGAGAACACCATTAAAGCCAAAACCGTGAAAGTGGACTACAGTGCTACTTTACAATTTTGAACCTTGGATTTTGTTAAATGAAGGACAGAGGATCAGCAAACGTGAGCATATGAATTACTGAAATATTCTTCACAGTCATGTGAATAGGACAGAAGCTGCTGAAACTGAGATTCAAAGCAAGCAAACACAGATTCCGAATCCCAAGTACTGTGTCTAAATTCACAATGAGAATAGCTATTTTAAAAGACACTGTTGTGTTATTTCTGCAACGTGAAATTTACCACTCTGAGATCATTATGCCAAGAGTAACCCCTGCTGGCCTGTCTACTGTATGGCTCATGCTAAAAGGACACAGAGAATGGATGATTTCACAGAGGCAGATGTAACAAAGGGAGCAGTTTTCCAACAGTGCATTTACCAATATTACTATAGAGTTTTGTCATCCAATTCCTGCACCTTCCTGAACAGTTTAGTATGCTCTTCACACTTTTATCAAGTCAAGTTTCAATGAATATATTAAAAACTTTAGAGTTCTGACAATATAAATAATATTTAAAAATCAGCTGATAAAATCAATTTTGCTCACATCAGATAGCTTTCCCTCGGTATCATTTTATGAAAAAGGCAAATTATCAAATAATGTTTGAAAGCTCCATTACCTGCTCTGAGTTAACAAACCAGATGAGGGCTAAGTATGAGCACATCACCAGATGGCTAATTGACATGGCAAACAACTGGGGACAGCTCAAGTGAGCAGGATTTTCACGTGTCCTGGGTATTATCTGCTTTGACATATCTGACTATGGACTTTGCATAAATAACATGCAGATCCCCCTTTATTGCATGTTCAGGTTGCTAGTAAATAACTCATAAATCCCTAAGCAAAAATAGGTAAATGAACTTCTGCAGAAGGAATTTACCATTCAATCCCTTGAATTCCATATATCAAGGTATCCAGGAATGAAGAAGAACATAGAGTCAAGAATAATACATGTGATAGCATTTCATCTTTCTGGCCCACAGCACCTTTTTCTCCTCCTTCATAAGAAAATAAGTAATATTAGCCAATGGTCCCTATTACATTTTGCTGTTTGCCTCCCTAAAATTTCTAGAACAGTTATTTACTATGTAATCACTTATATAGAAGATAAGATGTAGAAATTACCTAAATATGCTCATTTCTACTACTGTTTTCTTAAAAATAAATACCAATTTTAAGTCTTTTTTCTTGCCATATGAGAGAAATACTGAGTAATCACTCTATTTAATCTGTTTGGTATTTGTTTGGTAATATTTTGATATTTGTAACTATTTATATTTTTCTGCACAAACGAACTATTTTACTATATACAACCTCCCCCCCGGGAACTTCAAATTATCTCTCAAATAATGACAACCATGAAAGAGGACTATCTATTTATAAATTAATTACATTGTCAGTGTCGTTATTGGCAACATATTGCTGAGCAACTGCAATGGAGACAGAGGGTATCAAAATATACAGTAGAAATCTAAACCATATTAAGGCAGAATGAACTGACAAAGGTTAACAGGATAACGTAACATTCAGCTCTGCTTCTTTTCTTACCCTCACTTTACTGCAAAACTCATACAGGAAAATTCTCCTTTCTTCTCCCTCCATCACACTCTAAAGAGAATGGAATGCTTTAATTAATAATTGAAGCTAAAATAACCAATGTTTTCCCATATTTAAGGCATTTCTTTCATTCTTATGTAATTTAGGAACAGCCTTAGTGCTACCAGAAATTTAGAGTCCATGAAAGTTCTGATGCTAACACGAACATTTTATATTTTTGCTCTTACTGAGTTTCAAAGGACTGAAGTACGGAAAGGCTACAGAACCCGATATATGCATTTCCATTCTCCTAACCGCTCATAAAGTTTAATAATCTGTGTTTATTAGCATTTTCATGGTGAATGATGTAGATACCTCGAGACATATATTCTTGTTGTCAGGCCTGTTGAGCCTACCATCAAATAAATCTGTGACTGCCCATGGTACTGTGTACTAACATATTTATTTTGGCAAGTATGAATCATTTAATATTTTAAAAATATATTTTGACAAGTGTAAATTATTCAATAAGAGCTTTCATATATATTGCTGAACTTTAGGTTTGTGAAGTAGACCATGGTTTGTTCATGAATAGACTTGTCTTCTGTGTTAAGAATTTAGATTTTGTCTAATAGTCATTGAGTGCAACTTCAAAAGACAGGCAGTTTCTTTTCAGAAAGACATCTTTGGCGGGCACAAAGCTATAGTTTCCAAAGTGGAATGGGCACATTCCAAGGGGGTGACCAAAGTCATCCACTGGATACAAGAAGAAAATGCAAAATTTGGTGTGTGTGTGTATATGTATGTGTGTGTGTCTGTGTGTATACACGTGTATTTATTCTACTATTTAATTTTCCTGTTTGCTTGTAACTTCTAGAATAAACACATGTATATAATTTATAAACTCAATCTACCTAAGCAAACACATTAGCAGTTCACGTGCAATCTTTTTTTTTTTCTTTGTTGATGACAAATGAGATCATAAAGTTTAGAAAGTATAATGAAGTAGAAAGCAGAAAGATCAGTGAGAGGCCTGTGAAAATAGTCCAGAGAAGAAAAGATGAGGGTCTGAATTAACAAAATGGAAATAAAGAAAAGGAGAGAAAGATACATGTATATAATTGATATAAATAAACAAATCACAATGACTGACCAATTGTGAAGAAAGAGAAGGGCAAGTGTGCCAGTTTGAGAGCATTGTGTACCCCAGAAAAACCAAGTTTTAATCCTGACTCAATCTTGGGGGGGCAGCCATTTCTTTTAATCCTAATCCAATATTGTAGAGCAGAAACGGTTGATTAGATTATCTCCATGGATATGTGACGCGACCTTTTTATTAGATGGAGATGTGACTCTACCTATTCCAGGTGGATCTTGATTAGTTTACTGGATTCCTTGGAAAGAGGAAACATTTTGGAGACAGAGCAGAGCTGACACAGATGCTGACACTTGGAGAACAGAGACACGGATGTTTGGAGATGCATGGAGCCCAGAAGACACCACCATGAGATGTTAAGCAAGCCAGAACCTACGGAGAGCCAAGGGAAGCCAAGAGATGAAAGCCAGCCCTGAAGAAGCAACGTGAGGAACCCCCAAAGGAACACAGGTTGAAAGCAATGGAGCCCAGGAACAAGGGACCAGCAAGGGACAAATGTGCCTTCTCACTGACAGAGGTGTTCCAGATGCATCGGCCCTTCTTGAATTAAGGTATCTATCCCTGGATGCTTAGACATTTTCATAGGTTTAGAACTATAAACTTGTAACTTTTTAAATTCCCTTTATAAAAGCCACTCCATTTCTGGTATATCGTATTCTGCCACCTTACAAACTAAAACAGCAGGGAGAATGAACCTGGAGTAAAGGTTATGCTGTTTGATGGAGCACAAACTCAAGAACAGACCTACCTAAGTGAATGCCAAACATTTGGACACCAGAAGCAAAGATTTTTTGGTAACAATTTGAGGGAAACTCTAGCTGAAAGAAGAAAGATGGTAGGAGAGAGATGAATGGACAACCATTAGATTCATCTCTGCTCTCACTTTAACCATAACAATTCAGTTTTATATATATGAGTTCCTTATAAAACTTATCTGTAAAAAGAGTATTTCTTATTTTTTTAATAGTTAGTAAATTACTATCATACCTAATTCTGAGAAACCCATATTTAAGGTGAGGAAGAAGACATGCAAATGATAAACACCTGCAAATAAAGGTGATAAAGCTAACCTCCTTATGCTTAAGAGATACCTAACTTCTTGAATGGCACAATTCTGTGCATCAAACAATAATGAACATATCCCCTCATTATCACTAGATACTGCCAATCTTCTGTGGACAGGACCTCTTAGAATGCCATCCTGTCTTCAAAACAGAGACTATAAATGCCCAAAGAAAAACCTAAGTGTCACTTTGTAGAATCATACAACTAACTACCAATATAAGGCAACTGTTCTTCCCATTTCCTTGACCACTTGCCTTTCTATAGCAACACATCCTCTCAAAATTGAACTAAAATATTCCATGTAAGAAAGTTATAAGGATACCAGAGGAATATCAGCTGATTGTTTTCCGAAAGCCTTCTTAAGGTCGCAATATTTTTTTGGCCCTTGGGTTTGCAATTCTAGAAATGGCATTTTTCAGCACACCAAAAGGTATCCCAGCAGTAGGGCAGACTTGCATTAATCAGTCTCTGAAGTTTGATTTATAAATTTAAGATTTAAGGGGACCAGAAACTTGTATGTTCGAACTAACGCAATCTCCCTGTAAGAATATTAAATGAGAAGTCAGCTTTCATCATAAGCATGACTGTTGAGATAGAATCAAAAGGATTCAGTTCTATGGTTCAAATGTCTGATGGTGTGGGATTAAGCAAGGGCCTTTGGGTGGAAGCACCCTTTCATACTTTGTCATATGATTATGGCCTCGGTGTCTTTATGTTTCTCCCTTTTCTATACTTCCATGTTGCACCATACCCCGATTTAATCTAATTAGTTTAAGATCAGATCGTGCTGGTATTCAAATTGTTCCATCGGTAACAATTTCACTTTGATTCATCTGTTGAAATCATAGCTTAGCTCTCCAGAGTCTCTTTTATTACCAAGATCTCAGGAAGATCATAAGTGTCCTGTTGGGTGCTGAAAATTAATAAGTATTTTCCCATGTTCCAGAGACTCAGGATGGCTCTGTAAGATATCTCCCACCCCAAGATGGAGAGACAAAGTAGATTCCAGATTTGACCTCCACAGACGTTGGCAAGGGCCCTTTTTATTACATACTTGTTCTATGATTGCACCAAGCTCTCGAGTTCCCTCCAGGTATTCTGGGAAGTAAAGGAATCATGACCTTATCACCAGTCTAATGGACAGATTTTTTTTTTTTCTTTATGTTGCTAGAGTAACATCACAATGCTCTAAGCACTGATATTGATGCTGACATTCTAGAAAGAAGTGAATGGAGCAATTATCTGACTTTCCTGTGAATATGCTTTTTCTGCCTCAGTCACTGAACCTCTTATTTACACCAATATAAGAGTTCTAGCCCAAAAGCAATCTACAACAACTGAGGAAACAGACTCACAACATTTATTCAGGAACGTTTTTCCTCAGACCCTCTAGCAAAAGTCCTGTGAGTGAGATAGCTTATGTACTGCCCAGGTACAGAAACACATACCATTATTGCTGCAAAATGATGTGCAGATAAATGGAAATGGCCTAAGTTACTACCAGAGCCAAAAAGATGAATTCTTCTACTACTCACTGGGATCTGAAGACAACTTAATTGACTTTTCCCTAAAAATAATAACAACAAAATTCCCCCCCAAAAAAACATATTTTAAGAAAAGGGGTATGGAATCTTATATAGTTATTTGCAATTCAAGGCATGCTTGAAATATTAGTGTGGTAAAATCAGGAATGTTTTCATTTCTCTATTACATTTTAGTTTATTAAATACAGTCGCAAATCTTTCGGGATGCATCAACAAAGAATCAATTGTTTATACCTAACTACACTTTATTTCTTTTTCTTTTTCTCTTCTTAATATTCCAAGGAGGAACTGAGCAGCTCTATCATTGTAGTTGGCTGCAGTCACTACACATTTAATTCATAGGAATGCACAGCATGGTTTACTGTTAACTGAAAAGGACTGCTGAATGGAAGATTTTAAAAAAGATTAAGCAACAGAATTGTGAAAGGCCCTAGCAATGACGTATTTCACAGTCCCTTAAGAATTTGCCCCCTTAACCCTCCTGGATTTTAGATTCCAGAAGAATGCAATTGATGGCTTATAATTAGCCTGATTGTGTTAAGGGAATGGCAGGTACTATTGGCCACAACCCTGACATTGGAGTGAAATCTATGTCTTCCTTTGTAATATTCAAGCTGTATTTCCACATGATGGACTGCAAATCCCTCTTTCAGATTGCAGGGACTCAGATGCACTGCACATTTTAAGCATATATAAGACAGGGTCGTTAGAGGCTGCGCAGATGAAAAGTATATCTGTCCAGGTCAGGCTATAGCTTAGTAAATACTGAAATGGACAATGAAAATAGAGTAATTCTGTGAAATGGACAATGTGGGTGAATATTACATCCCAATTCTACTTCTTGTCCAATTTAAAAATTCGATTTGCCTCAGTAGCAGAACACACACATTATCAAGAATTTTCACTAGTCTTATCCAGCTTCCCTGCGAGGAATTGTTATCATTCAGAAGATAAAATTTCCTTGATCCAGCCCTCCAAGGAACGGTGAGAGCCCTCACCTAGAGGTTTTGTCAATTTCACAAAGACAAAAGTGGAGCCAAGGTCAAAGATGAAAAACTGTATCTAATATTAGTTGGCACACTTTTCTGCTGGCTTAAAAATGAGGAAATGTAAAATCTCAGGTACCAAAAGAGTCTAGATGCAGGTGGCTGCAGATTTGATTAAAGTGGCATGAGAATGGGTGGGCCACGAGTGGCTCAGCAAGCAGAGTTCTCACCTGCCATGCCAGAGATCTGGGTTCAATTCCCAGTGCCTGCCATGCAAAAAAAAAAAAAAGTGGCATGAGAATGACACGAAGGAGCCAGGGACTTTCCTGCTCCACGTTCCCAGTGTCCAAGATTCCTCAGACTATCTCCCTGCTTGGCCACAAGACAGCTACCATGCTATTAGAAATCACTAGCAGGCGTGACAAAGCACCAAATAGAAGTTCCTCCAAAGCGTCTCTTTTTAAGAAGCCCTCCAGCTAACTTACCTCACATCTCATTTTCCAGAATTGGGTCACTTGCCTATTACCAAGACAAATGCTTTTATGGAACAAGAGATGAAACTGACTGATGTCAACTATCCTGATTTACATCCAGCTCGAGTATAACACCTTCCCTGAAGGGAGTGAGACCTGAAAAAGAATTGGTATAGTGAGCAAGGAAGAAGAGAATAGATTGTGGGAAGGCAACCATGGGTGTCCGTTACACTTCAGATTATATAGTCTGGACTTTGATTTGAAATCAAGTCCACATCTATGCATGCTTAATAAAAGAAAAGTGTTGGAGAATTACTAAAATCTCCCCTCAATTCACAACAGTACCACAAAGTCATTAATCAGATTGACTTTAAAGACGTAACTATTGCTTATCCTGCCTTTCATGAAATCCTAGAAGTTTCCAGGGCACTGTGCTAGTCTAGACCTCCCCCGACTACTACTCTATCTATTTAGTCTCAGCCTCTCTTCGCTGACTTTACCTCTACTTCCTCTCCTCTAAATTACTCTCTTTTTGAAAATTCAGCCATGAACCATCTTCATTTTTCTTTCTAAAGTTTCTTTCAGCCACTTCAATGACTTCAAATAGTGCAAAAACATGGGTGTTTTTCTAGTTCATACTTCTACCCTGACCTCTCTTACAAGTTAAGCATAACCACTTAGATGTCCTCCTCATATCTCAAATTCAACAAATCACACCAATATCTTCTCCCAAATGATTCCTGATTTCCCCATTTCTGTTCCTGATTCATCATTCTCCCAGTCATTCAGACCTGCCTCAGACTCATCTTGGATGTCTCACTCTTCCTCAACCACCATATTAATTCATAGAACATAGTATAATATAGTACAACATGTTCAAAATATTTCTAATTACCTGTTCCTGAGCCTTTCTATTATCCCAAAACTTAATTGTGCATTACCTCTTACCTAGTATAATCCAACATCTTTAATATTTCTTAGGCCATTCATGCTGTCTATGCTCTCATGAAACCATTGTGGATGGCTCTTCTTATGGTATTCCATCATCTGCCCACAAATGCTGTTCATTACGTACTTGAGCTGGGCTGGCTGACTGGCTCTTTCCCCAGAATACATCATGCTTCCTGCTTTCATGCCTTTTCCTCATGTTCTTTCCTTTGCCTGGAATTTTGCTTCCCCTACTGCTGAACTCTTACCTGTTCTTAAAGGTCCAGCTTAAATGTCACATGCATGAAGACCCCAGTGTTTCAGTCGGCAGTGAGCATTCCCACTGCTGAGCATCCATCCCTGGATGCCCGATAGCACCACACAGCTCACTTTTCAAAGGAATGAGGATCTACCTTATTATTCCCGTACTCATCTCTACCACTAGCCTATACACTCATTGATGTCCCGCCGATGCCTTCTCTGTCTTGGGCTTCCCTTGGTACCTGCCATAGCACCATGCTCAGTTGGTCTTCAACAGGTGCATCTTAAAGGCGTTTGGAAAGCTTCTTTACAAACTTTATGCCTCAATGGATCCAGAATAAAATATCATTAAGATTTTATGCAATACCTACAGAGTTGAAATCTCTTTGTTATTTACTAACCGATACTGAGCAAATACTTCAGTTCTCTGAGATTGGGGTATTCCTCTGTAAATGGCAGGAGAGTGCAGTGGAGGATATTATCTCCCTAGCTTCTGTCATAGGATAATTGAAATGGACTAAAATATAAAATGAGATGAATACATAAAATCCAAGGTAAATGTTAACCCTCTTTGTGGTGGTGTATAGCTCTATGTACCCTGGAAAAAAACACATTCTTAAATGTAACCCATACCGTTAAGTATGAACCCATTTCAAGGTGGACGTTCTGACGAGGCTGGTTTGGTTAAGGTGTGGCTCACCTCATTCAGAATGGGTCTTAATCCTATTACTAGAGTCCTTTATAAGAGCATGAAATTTAGACAAAGACAGAGAAAGCGATGGAAGCGGCAAGCGGAAATTAACAAAACCTGGGAGAGAAGGGAGAGGCCAGCAGATGCGGCCATATGCCTTGCCAAGTGATCACCCACAGTCTTCCTCTGGGAGGAAAGAAGCATCTTGATTTGGACATTTTATCGGCCTCACACTATAAAGCTAATAAATTCCCATTGTTTTAGCCAACTTATTTCCTGTTATCTGCTTTCAGAAGCCTTGGAAACTAAAGCAGGCTTTAATGCTGTGAATTTACATTGCCCTTAGGGGACACTGTCCTGGGATTCCCACTGAGGTTTTTCACTTTTATGGTCAATGCTGGTGGCTTTTCTCTTAGAATCAGCCCACTCATTTAAAAACAGACCTGCTTGGGGTGAGTGTGTCACCGGCTCCTTTGTGATAGTGACGCATGCTTGCAAGATATAATAGCTGCTTGAGATGTTTAACTGGGGCAATGAAGGGAATGAGAGCCACTATTAATTGTAATAGTGGCTCTCATTTTTTTTTCCTAATGTCAAATAATTATTTTAAATACTGCACACAAATGCATAATGATAATAGATATTTATGTATTGAAGGATAAATTCCTTTTCGACTCATAGTAAACTTACCAGGTTGTCCCTGAAAGGCTGATTTTACACTAATGTACTCTGTGAAATGGCTAAGATTTGTCTGTTTCCGGAGTTTTGTTGTGACATGCTAGACACAATAGGATGCCACAGGCTTGCTGAGAGCCCGCGTCTACTATGAGATTTTCTATTTAGCACTTAAAATACTTCATGGGAAGTTTCTAAACCTACAGTTTTCATTCCGTATTTCAGTGTTACAATTTAGACCATAAGAATCTTTTTATTATTTCCTGTCTTTTCTTCCAAATCTAAAGAACCCTCCCCCAGTGTCAGGAATCTCTTTATATAGTTTTTCTTCTTTTATTTGAGAAGGCAAAAACATTAAATAAATTTGATTCTGCATTTTACCAGTAGGTGTGACTATTTAAAACAAAATTTTGAGGATCATCTTTAATTTTAAAGGCCTGTATCTAGCCTGCTACACATGGTCTATACCTTAAAATTTCCTTAGGCTTTGGATTTTGTATTATGCAAATTTAATTAGTGCTCTGCTTTGTCAATTCTAAACCGCTGCATCCCACCAGCAACTCTAGAAGAGGGAGTGAAGAGATGATGACAATTAGCATAGTGGTAAATTCAATGGATTATATTAGCCATCCCTCGGTTTCCTCACCTAAAAAAAATAGGAGTAACAATCATACATATAACTTATAGAATTGTTCTAAGATCAGTTGAGTAAATACAACTAAAATTCTTAGAGAGCAGCACCTGGCACATAACTACTCTGTAAGTGGTGGCTACTGTTATTTTTATCATATTTTGGTTTTACTAATATTATTATTATTATTACTAAAAAATTCCAGTATTTCACTTTATGCCATGAGGCATATATTAGTTCTGGAATTTTTGAAGAGACAATTATTAGAAAAAATGGAAAACAGCCCTATTACTATTAATATTTTTCTTAGTGTGAGCCCCTCAATGATCAGCATTGTTCCTTAAGTTACCTTCTAATGAAAATATTAAAGTGAATACCCCCGACAGACATCCACACATCTCAATGCATATTTTCATGATACAAAATGTTTCTGCAGCTGGACGATGAGCCCTGGCTGTTAAGCCTGGCAACCAGAGCAGGCTTTGGGGCTGTTAGTGTCCGTTACTCACTCAGGCCTACCCACTCCAAATTATCAGCCAGAGGCAATAGGTAAACTGAGGTCAGCTTACCGGCACTACTTAAGACCTACCACCTCGGCTGAGAAAGACAACGATAGGGAGATATCACAAATTGTCAAAACAACAAACAGCAAGTTAGATAAAACAGTAACTCCGTGATCTCAAAGGAAGGATAATTCCAGTGTGGCTACCCGCTGGATTCTTTTCAGTATGAAAACAAGCTTGCAATAACTGGTAGGGGCCAAAAATACAAATGGCATGTAGGGATTGACAAATTAACCACATTAACTATTTACCTTTCCAAACAATAAGGAGAAACCAAGTATTGGCTCATTATTTTCCTATACAAAATGCCTTTCACGTTAAAAGCACTACCCATGAAATAGTCAAACAAATGCTAGAATTCCATGCCCCCCAGAGCCTTTCTAAAAGATTCCAATGATCATTTCTAAGAGGCCTTGCATTAATCTATGTTGTTCCTAAACTCTGCCTTTTTAAAAGGTCTCAGTTGTTCAGTATCTCTATATCACCATCTTGGAGATAAGATATCTCACATGCTCATGGCTTCTCCCCAAATCTTGGAAAAGTCTTCAGGCTAAAAGGCAAAGCTGGAGCCCAAGTTGAGGCAGGAGCTCATTTCTGCCAGCAAAAGCATGCCTAGTCAGCCTCAAAAAGTTTGCCAAGACCACACAGACAGCGACTTGATGGTAAGCTGGATTTATAAATTTTTTTTGCAACTGGAAGCCATTCTGAATTCTTGCCTAAAGTTGGAGAAGGGGAAGTAGGGCCAAAACCAGAAACCAATATGGCTTAGAGATAAATATGATGGAAAATCAACAAGTATTTACCTAATGATTCACCAGAGCCACTTGTAGAGGAAGGAATGAAAGGGAAAAATCTTACACTACCAACAGCAAAAAAAGATTTAATGCACTCAATGAACCAAAGAAGAAAAGCTCAGTTTTAAAATTTGGTAAGTCAGTATTAACTTCCTTCAAATTTCTAAATATTTGGATACGTTAAAATAATTGGTTCCACGTATGCTCCATGTAAAATATAAGGGTATTGAGAAAAGGTATCCTCTGCATCCTTTTTTTGTTTTTTTGTTTTTTAGTTTTTACCTGTTGAACTTTCCATTTTGGAAGAATTTCAGATCTACAAAAAAGTTTCAGAAATAGTACAAATAATTCCTATATACCCTTCATCAAGATTCCCCAAATGTTAACATCGTATGTAACCATAGCACAATTACCAAAAACAGGGAATTAAAATACTATTACTCTGAATCCTTTTAACGCAACTCTCTAAGAGTCTATGAGTCTATCAACATGAATAGTACTTCCTATAGAGAAGTCTTCTACTCCACCCTCAATCAGTGTGTATCTTTGGTCAGTAAGACTGACTTGGGCATTCTACATACATCCCTGTGCTTAAAATTCAACACACACAAAAAAGAGGGTGGCCCACGGTGGCTCAGTGGCAGAGTTCTTATCTGCCATGCCGGAGACCTGGGTTCGGTTCCCTGTGCCTGCTCAGGTGGAAAAAAAAAAAAAAATTCAACACAGTGGAATTCACCATGCTGAGAAATACTCTTTTCTGTAATTCTTTTTTGCATAATCTACTTTCTTTTTTACTACAAATGTCTTGCTTTTATGTTGACAAAAGGAAATTTTCAACATCATGTAGCATAAAAAGTTCAGAATTCATCATAAATTAATCTCTCTCTAGCACGTAATCACTTCATCTACAAAATGAAAGGATTGCATATGATGTCTAAAATCCCTTCCAACTCTGAAGTTCTATGAAATAGCTGTTGTTTTCAAGTGCCAGAAGAGAAAGGGAAGAATTTTTAATATTCTGAGCTGTCAGTCCTTAACTTTCCAAATTGCAACCATTGAGCACCCACATTTACTGACATTTAGTTTTCAAATCATAACATGAAAACATGCTACAAATGGTTGTTTTGGTCCTGCTGATGTTCTTCGCTGCATGAACTAACCACATCCATTTATACCTCACCTGTAGAATAAGGGCACTGAAATGATATACATTGTATCCTTTTAACTCAACTTTGTAAAAGTCTACAATTCTATCAGGGCAAATAGTACTTCTTATAGTACCATACCCTTAACAAATGCAAATCTTTTCTCAAGAAAATTAAATGGGCACTTGAGATACAACCCTGTTCTTTTAGAAATTTGCAGGGAGTGGTGGGACAGTAAATGACCTAACAGTTTGTCTATGACTAAGCAAATGAGATTTATCTTATCTGTATTTGTAGAAAACAACTGTATAAACTTTATAACATCTGCCAGTATTTCTACTCTCTTAAGACCTGGGTCACTGACAAAGACTCATTTTCCCAAGTGCATAAAAGATGCTTCCTTGTTTCTAATGAGTTTTTGGAAAGAAAGTCCTCCTGATTACTTCCTAAAGACACACTTCATATTTGTCCTAACATAATGATCGTTTGGACAATACTGTTGACAAAACCCAATCATTATTCCCATTTTTAACACAGAGTAACACCTGTTAAGTGTTGCCTTAATGGCTTTAATAAATAAAAATCCTATGGAAATTACAATAGTTACAAGATCTTCTAGACTTCTCGTGAACATTTAGCTTTGCACTTGCAAAGTCCTGAAAAGCGGCATTCTTTGGCGAAGCATGATGCCATCTAGTGGTTGGATGAGAAATCACATCCGTGCATGTTTCCTTCTAGGCTCTTTATTGCCCCTCTAAGTTACAGTCCATTGCAGAATTGGATCATACACAGAATAAAACATGATAAATATAATAGAAATTCCTTGGATAAGAAAATTATCTCATTGTTTGCTGTGCACACCATTTTATAGAGTCACTGCTAAAAATTACAGGCTATCACATTAACAACAGCATTTTCACTCTCCTGGGTTTACTTTTTAATCTCAACCTACCTACATAGTCATATAGTTTCCAAAATAAATTTTCTTACATGAACCACTTAATTCTAATGAACCATGTTTTCAGTTCATTAAAACTTATTGCAGGTTCTGCAATATAATTCCAAATATTACATTATACTGCCCAAAGTATTTACATAACAATGCTTTATTTTATTGACTCTAAATGATGATGATGCCCTGCTAGGATGCCACCTAATTCGCTGAATATTTAAAAGCATAGAAGGATAACTGATGAAATATCTAGCATCCTTATTTAAAGATTAAAGCCCTTCTAGATATGGAATTTCAAACTATTCCTCATTGTTAGGAAAAAGCATCTCATTGCATTTTTAGTTTAATCATAGTAGTATGCAGATATTAATAGCATAAGATTTGCTAGCCTGGGCCACGTTAGGTGTCCACACTGTCCTGGGAGATTTTGTCCAGTTGCCCCTCCTCTGGACATCTCTACAAAGGTAAGCACCATGTCTCTTGCATCTTTTCGTCTCCACCACCCTCTGAATCCAATGACTCAGAATATTTCTGGCTAATGAATTAATAATAAACTAATTCCTCAAGTCTGACTCTAAAATCATTATTTTGAAAATTTTACTTAAATGTAAAAAAAACGCTCTTTCCTTTCTATGATTTTCTGCTTCTCTTCTGATATGTTCAGTGGTGCTTTGATTTGTTTGATATTTGCCCTGCTAATCTCCTAAACCCTGTAGAATCTTGAGTACCCAGGTCTATATATGACCTCCAATCCCGTAAGTATGCCAGCAAGTAGGGCATAATAGTCACTGTACAATTTGATGAATTGGACCTGCAGGGGTGGGAATGACAAACTCTTGTTACTCAATTTTATATATATATATATATATATATAATGCTAAGGAAATTTCAACCTTGTAACACATACAGTGATGTTTAGAGTTTAAAATAGCAGTTTTTAATGGAAATGGGCCACAGTGCATAGGACAATATTGTGTGGCTGGTAAACCTGTTCTTTAACCTCAAATATCATGCAGAAAATCAATTCTGCTTTTATTGTCTAGTGACTTCTTATAATAACTATGCCTCCACTCCAACTAACTGTCACTAAATTTTCACTATGGTATATAATGCATTTCGGCAAGAATATTCAGGCCCCATTTCCCACATAAATACCCCCCAAATATTTAATTGCTCTGCAGAATAAAATGCAAAAAGAAGTAGATTTCTATCTCTAATATTACAGAATGTGAGTCAAGTCAGAAATTTTTCATTATCCATAGTAAACTTCTCATATCATGACTACTCCCAAAGTACAAAGCCTGTCACAGGGTGGAATGGAGTGCTTTTTATTTTTTAACCCACCCAGCCACCAGGTACATAGGACTGCACACCCCTCAGCCATACAACTCCCACTCATAAAGTCCCAACTATTTGGTTCCTAAGTAGCTGTGTCTGTGGGCCACAACTTACAAGGTGTAAACTATTGTCACCCGATTTATAGATGATAGAAGGATATGAAATAACAATTGACGTAAAAACCATCATGATCTGTCGGCAACACATCAAGCAATGGTTGTACTGGAAAGTGGACGAGCTCTGGAGCCCTCTGATCTGGGTTCAAATCCTGACTCATCCACGTCAGAGTCTGAACAAGTTACTAAACCTGTCTGAGACTGTTTCCTTACGTGCATATGGAGATAATCTCTCTTCATCTTGATGATTCTAAGTTCTCAATCTGGCACACATCAAACTTTAAAAACAGCAACAGTCTTCAGAGGAATTCTGAAATTTCTGTTAAGAGGCATGCTTATGATAAAACACAATTTTAAGAAATCACAGGGTGACATACGAAAGTTTTAAATTTAAACTCTGAAATCTGTTCTACAACTAATTGTTGCAATGTACTTTAAAATTTATTGCCTTTGTGTATATATGTTATTTTCACATAAAAGAGAAAAAAGTTAATTGTGATAATAAAAAAAATATTCCTTCTAGCCTCCAATGCCCTGGACCAACTAGAAGGAAAAATGTGAGAGGATCATATGGTAGCCCATGACAAACTCTGGGATCTGTCCTGTAACTACTTGTTGAAGGACGCTTTGAAAACTACTACTTTTTTCTTTCTTTGCTTTGTATATATATTATAGAACAAAAATTTTTAAACAATTAAAAAAATTTAGAGGGGGTTGGGGCACTAATTTTGAGGGTTGAGCTCTACATTCAATGCCCACAAGCATGCACAAATCAGAGGACAAAGTTTGTAAGCACTGACAGTGTAAGTTGCATTTCTCTTTCCAAATAAGGAAAATGCAATTGATTAGAAAAACATTTTAGTTACTAGTTTTAATAAGTCAGTCCATATAGGTGTGCATTTGAAGAGTAACCTTGGGTGTTTATTTTACATTTAGCTCTGACATTGAGATATCTGATATTTACAAACAGATACATACTGATTTTATATATATATATACACACACACACGCAATATATATATATGGATGTATTTCTAGACGTTTTTACAAACAGTTCAAAGGTTTAAAGATATTTATCCATTATACTTTCATTCAGCCAACAAATATTTATTAACGCCTTCTCTAAAATTAAGCGAATAGTGCTGCAATAAGGGGATACTCACATGGAAAAAGAATGAAATGTGACCCCTGCAATACAGAATACATAAAATAAAATAAAGCCTTTTCTGTGCCAAGTATATATTTGGGAATGATCTACTTATGTTTTATGATATAGAGTAAAACAACAAGTAGTAATAAACTTGTGATACCCTAATAAGTCAGCAGAGACCTGTCAAAAGCGGCATGATTGTATAATTTCACAAAGCTTAGAGAATCACTTCATCTATTTTAAATCTCAAACTGTTCTGTGTTTCATAAAGGAAGCAGACAGCTAAAGTATACCTAAAATATATAAACTAAAGTATATGTTTTATCATGTGAAATAGAAAATAACAGAAAGAAAGTAGCAAAGGAAATGTGGATGGCTTTGAAAGGAAAAACAAAATCAGATAAAGAACAGTTGTATTTCCAAATACTCCAACCTTATAGATTGAAAGCAAAATGGTTTAAACCATTTATTAATCAATAGATTTCCGTTTGTATATATACCCACAGAAAGTCATCATTAAAATGTAAGCATCATCATTCTACATATATGTGCAGAAAGGTAAATGCTAAATGGAACATATCAAAAGATTTCTCTACCATTTAGCTGTCTTATACCAGTGATTTAATATATATTCCAGAAATCTGGTTTCTCTGGATCCACCTAAATAACACATGACTTAGCATTTAACTAGGCTTCTCTAAGTAGAAGCTTAAGGTTGAATTAATCATCTTATTAACTCTTATCACACTAAGAGGGGGAGACAGCAACCAACATGAAACTCCCGGGACTGACAAGCAGTGGAGAGGCACAGAAAGCCGGGTTGCATTGGCAATAATTTTCTTGCATCGTTCGTTCTTTCTGCCAGTGGATTTCTCAGCATTACAGACTATAAAGTTTAGCCAAATTGCTTTTCTGTATACCATAGACAGAACTGACACTGAGAAGGATAGTTCTATATTACTGCAAGACTCTTGTTTACCAAAGACTAACTTCAGGAGGGCAGCATGTATATCAATACTATTATAATGATGTTTAATAGAAGGGTTAGAAACAGAAAGGTTTCTGAATTAAACCTGAGTGAACTAAACAATCCAGGGATCTGATCCGTCCACAGCCCAGGCATTTGTCCCCTCTTAGCCCTCCAGGTGTGGCTCTTCCCAGAGGACTTAGTTGTTGAGTCCTTTGTGTTTCTGGAATTTCTCACACTTCATTTCAACATAACAGTTCATTTCTTCCACCAGACTCTTAGTTCCTGGCAGCCGAAGACCTCACTTATTCTTGTACTGTCAAGCTCTACTGAGCAGCTAATAAGTGCTCAATAAATTCTGAATAAACACATGAATGATACCATGATTGCTTAAAACTGAGGTGTGTGCATAAACCATCAAGGCACTAAAATAGTGAGTTAATCTTCCAAGAATTGTTCGGCTATCTTAAACTCAGTACATCAAAGGAATGGGAAAAAAAAAAAAAAAGTCTCAGCCTCCTCTCAAGAAATGTGCAATGCTAAATCAAATTCTTGCTAGACTGCTTTTCATTGTAATCCTATTTTTTACTACCTTTTTATTGTAAGAGTACTGACATTATTTCAAAATTTTATCAATGTATAAATATAAATACACGAAAAGAAATATATCTATAATCCTATCCCTCAGCTAAAATCCTTTTCATATTTTAGTGTAGTTAAAATGTATCAAGAATTATATTGTGCATAATTTCTGAGATTTTAATGTCAATCTCTCTATCTTCGTTTTTCAAATATATATAAGTACAATTTTATTTACGCAGTCTGTGATCGATGCATATACCACACTCTCCCCCAATTTTTTTTTTTTTACTGTTATCAACAATTTGTCAGCAATCATCTTTACCCATTTTTCTAACTACATTCTGAGACTGAACATCTGCAAGTATTGCTACATCCAAAGAGTATGCATATTTTTAAAATTTTTGACATGGACGGTTAAAAATTACCTTTGTCAAGTTTAACCAAGTTTTAGCTCCTCCAACCACATATGTGAGCTAAGGTTTCTTTATCCCTTCCTTACAGAAGGTATTACCAGCCTTCTAATACTTCCGGTGTAATGAGGATAATAATAAAATGGACTGTATTTCACTGTTTGCTTGTTTTTGGTTTTGATTTGTTTTTTTCTAATGCAATTTTGAATGTGGCAATCAATTCTACACACTCTTCCGGCCAATGTTTATTCGTTCTATAGTAATGAGGAAGAATGAGGAAGAATGACTAAGCGACCATTTTCTGCTTTTGGAATTGCCTTACTCAGATGCTTGAAAGAAGATGACAAAACCTGTAAGCCTCTCTCATTAGTTGTCAGCTCCGTGGGTGGTCTTCTCGGCCACACAAATCTAACAACTTTCTGGGAAAGAAGCCTTAACATAAAATCAACCATTTCAAATAAATACAATTTTAAAAGCTTGAGACAAAAGTTGGAGAAAATCCTTACTTTAAAATGATAACATTTTTCAACATAGATATATACAAAAGTCTGTAATTCTGTCTGTAACGATGTATTTAGTTTTCCATCCATCCAACTATATCATTAAGGGAACATATTCAGGGTAAAATTTCAAATAAACCTCCAAGGAGACTTAGAGACAACCTTATTCCTTCAATTTATTTTCTCTAATTTGGCAATAGATAGTAACTAAACATTTCAACATTTACTTGAACCCATGATATTTGTAATATGATCTGCTTCTCTTTTCAAAGAACCAATCTGACTATGTACTGTATTAATAATGCATTACTGAAAATGATTAGCACTGATGAAATAAAACAACTCTGCACATACATTCACTTTGGGAATCTTCTCAATAATTACTCTAATGGCCTGTGAATATCCACCAATATGTAACATATAACAGTATGCTTCCAAAAATTACATAAAATTGTCAGAGTACTAATGAGTACTTGATCATATTAAATTTCAAATAACTTCTTAATGATTTGTTTGCCACAAGTCTATTCACTGTAATTATTAAGTTGAGAATTCTTTAAAGCCCTCCTTAAACATACTTATCCTCAGCTTCACAAGACACCATCGTCAAACACAAACACACCCATGCTTGCTTTATGTATTGTGCATTCATGAGTTCCTTGTTTTGGCTTTTTATGACTTAGTTCCTATCTGCATTGCTCCATCATAAGGAAAAGACAATTAACTTTAAGTCCAAACTTACCATACACAAAAATGTTTTCTAGACCAGAATATCCAAAGAGAAATGGTAGCAATGGCATAGAGGGAAGATGTTTTTCTGTGCATACTAAAATATAACTAATTCTTCTCATATATAGATTACTTTTCTATTAAAGGAAAACACTCTCCTGGTTTTATTTTCTTTTTACCCCAGCAGGAACTGCAAGGAATTCCACTGCTAGTGCACCAAGAAGGCCACTGGATATATCTGTGGTTATCTTGCCTCCATATGCACTACCGAGTGATTTTTCTAACTATATTCCCCTAATGTAAAGACTCTGAATCCTTTTCCAATAAAAATCCCAGAATATTTGCACTCTGTCAAAGAGCTAACTGATAGCCACCTAACTTCTGCCATCAACCTCCTTCCAAGTAAAAGTGAGACAAGGGATACTCGAGAAAGATAATCTAATGGCAAGGCTAAAAAGCCATTCAGCTAGGTTTATAAAGCTCTTTCTCAGCATCAAGTCATCAAATCTGTATGTCTTAAATTCCTATAGAAACCCTTAGATGGAATAATGGCTCAATCACTAGATTTTACCAAGGCCAAATATAAGAACATTTCTATACACTCATTATGAATGTTGTAAATTTATTTAACATACGTAAAATTATGATTAAAGATATTGTTGCTTTGTTTTGCACAAAGATCCTAACTAAAAGCCTCGGAATTAATTACAGAAAGAAAGCTTTCACTCCTGAACATACAAATATAATTTATCAGGTTTCCCTATTTGCTATGCCTTTAGGAAGCTAGATCTAAATTTAACTCCAAAAGTAATATATACACTTATATTTGTGTTTCTGATGTAGTTTTCTATAGTCCTCTTATACAACTTTAACTATTAAGATACTTTAAATCCTTTCTTGAAAGCAGAAACATAAAAATAAATATATAAATATTTTAAAATATTTCTTTTTTAATATCCTAATGAACTTCTACACTACTAGAAGTGAAATGAAGTACAAATAAACAGATACCAAAAACCAGAAACTCACACATGTATTTGGAATTTACTCAGAAACATGTATGAAAATACTCATGCACCAACACTTGCCCCCTGTTGTTTCCAGATTATTTCTGAAGTTTGGTCCAAGAAAAAGTTCAGCATTTGATCTAGGTCAGAGTCATCTACTCCAGGAAAGCACAGACACCCACCACAGCCGAGTATTTATTGATGCTAGACAATTCTCATCATTGTGGAAATGGAACTATCAGTACTATAGTTCAAATATGGAACAGAAAATCTCATTCCTCAAACAAACTCAAGTTGAAGGACAACCCATGAAACTGTTAGCCTATATTCTTAAAAAAATACCAGTCATGAAATACAACGAAAGACTTCGAAACTGTCCCAGCTTAAAGGACATCAAAAAGACATGACAACTGTTGGCTAAGCATAATTTTAGATTTTCTTCTTATAAAGAACATTATTGGGACAATCACGGAAATTTTAATAAGGTCTGTAAATTAGCATGTTATTAGTGTCAACTTCTTAATTTTGATAATTGAACTGCAGCTATGTAAAACCATTCCATGTTTTTGGAAATACTGAAGTATTTCAAGGTAAAAGGGCATCATGTCTGCTACCAACTTTTAAAAGCTTCTGAAAAAAATATATTAACAAAAACGTGGGTATGCATATATGCATGCATGTGTGTAAATATTTTTTTTATGGATGGATTAGATGGATAGATAGAATGGCAGACAGAGAGGGAAAGATTGGATATAGAATAAAGTAAATGTAGAAAAATGTTAACATTTGGGAATTCTGATTAAAGATATCCAGGAATTCTTTATGTTATTCTTGTAATTTTACAGTAAATATGAAATGATGTCAAATTAAAATAAGTACCTTTATGAGTAAGAAAGTACTTAGACTCTTTGACTGGCTTGTGTTTTTCAGGCCTGATTGTAATTAACGGCTCCAGCAGATCCATTTATTTGAAAAAAAAAAGCACAAATGCACATTTGTTTTCTACTTCAGTATTCGTCAAACTGTGTGCTGCAATCCATTAGTAGATTATGAAATCTATTTTGTGGGATGTGACCAGCATTATTTTAATGGGCTTGCATGAAGAAAAAGTAGCAGAATGCATCATCTCTCTACAGCTACATATTTAATGGTGACACTTTTATTTATAATTATATACAATTGTGTACATATCTTTGTGTGTCCTGTGTCATCATGTTCAATGTATTTCTTACTATAGAGTTCACTTTTACAAAAAGACTGGAAACACCGTATTCTTCTTTCTCATCATAAGGATTTACCTTTACTGATAAGGATCCACTCATTCATTCATTCACTCAATCATCCATTTATCCAATACCTTCTAATAATTTCTTATTGAGCACTTACTGTTTTCCAGGTGCTGGCAACAGCTACGCTTACAAAAACTTATGATACCTTTAGCTTCCATCTCTCCCTTCTCAAATCCTTAGAGAAAACTTTGCCACCTGAGTCGGTAAAAACGAATACATTTAAAAAGCACTCAACAGCAGAGTGAATCCATACTACAAATCACAGAACTGCAACTTTTTTTTGTGATGCTCGAATTCTATAGCATTATCCCTAACATGATTTTCTCATTTTTAAAGGTACCTAACAATACTGCAAGAAAATTTACAAAATAATAAGTAAACAGCAGCAAATATCCATAAAAATATTCAGAAACCACCTACAAGGCTTAATTTAAACTGCTTGGAGTTACTTTCTTGAGCATTTACTTATATCTAAATATATATTTTTTGCATAAATGTTTCTGAGTTTTCAGGCCAGATGATCCAGTGGCCCATGAAGTCATTTTGGTTCATCTTACACACAAATGGTCAACTTGGTTGTCCCCCTGTTAGACAACTTTCCCTTAAAGCAAAATTTCTACAGTGATAATTTAGGGAAGAATGGCATCATTTCCCCATTTCAAGTTAACATTTTAAAAAGCAGGTCTCTAGCTACAGGCCTTAAAAAATGGAAGAAAATACTGAATGTAGGAATTACCAAGGTTCAAAGTTAGAATTGTCAAGTGACACTGATGAATTTCTATGACTCCTTTTTCAAATATTGCAAAATACACCATAAAATCCTGCTTTTTGATACTTTATCCATTTGAAGTACAACTAGATTTTCCAGTCATATCCCTATAAATACATAGAGCAGAAAGTAAATGTATGGAGAGGAGGAAATGGTTATTCCTGAGAAATCTCACACTTGAAATTGATTCTTTACTCCATCTTCCCATTATATTTGGGTCATAGCCGTATGCTCTTTAATCTTATCTTGCCGAAGGGTGATTTCTTCATTGTAATTTATTGACTAGTACTTTAAAGTTTAGAAAATATATTTTTAAATGTGGTATAGTTATCATTCTGTTTTTTGCTTGGTAAAATCACCCCTTTTTGGTAGAGCATCATGTAATTACATACATCAATATTTTTGTAATTCAGTCAAGCTCACATGACTTCCAGATGCTCTGAATTAGGATAAGTATCATCAGCTCACAGGATAAAGTCCAAACTCCTTAGACCAGAAATTCCGTATAATCTGGCTGTAGACCAATTTTGCAGCTCCCTTTCCACTGCAATCCCATAAAAGCCCCATGTTATGTGTGGCTCACTGTACCACAGGCCTCTATTTCCATTCCTGCCACCATGCTTTTACAAACACAACCTCCAATCCCCAGCCACTTGGTCATGTCCAAGACAAAGCTCAATATTTCTTTGTTCTCACTTCATATCCAACATGTTTAGACCATATTTTAATGAATATATTTTAGAGTGTTGTCTCTCCCATCAGAACACCATGAGCTTTTCAAAAACTACCACCCATTATTCTTCACTTACTTCCAAGAGCATAGGAAGATGTCTAGCACAGGCAAATCACTCAGTAACTCTCTTTTTTAAAAAATGGATAATAAAAAGCAACATTTGCCTTTAGAATTTTATAATTCTTTACATTTTTTTCTAAAGGGGAGAGGTAATCAACAGTCACTGGGTTCCTGGGAGTAATACGAAAAAAGTGACAACTGATTTAGGCATGAGAAACGAAGGAGATGTGGACAAAAATGACGGTGGGAGAGGGCATTATAGTAAGAGAAAGAGAGAATGAACCAAAAGACTTAAGAACCCCAGTGCGATGGCCGCGAGAATGCTCTGCACGTTCTAACATAGGCCCATAATTTGCCAAGGGCCACAACTGTGGCCTCTGAAATCCATAATAGCATTTGAGCTGATGCTTTGCTTCTCATGATCTACTTCCAGCCAGGAAGCACGACAGAGATTTAAGGCAGACATATTCCTGGGAAATACAGGAATCCCCTGATGGCCAAGTTTGACTTGAGGTCTCCCTTATGGCTTTGCCAAATCCAGTCTAGGGTATTTCTACCCAACCTCTCTTTGTATTCTGAGTCAATCTTATCTTGGTGTCTCCAGGGTCTCTCTGGCCTTATCTGTCTCTCTCCCTAGTATCTCTTACACAAGCATTTCCTAAAAACCTTACAATTTTAATCCCACCTTCTTAGAGGACTCAGACTAACACAGAGCTGGAGTCACAAGTTGACATTTTATTATTGTCTTCATTATTAAAGACAATAGTCAGTCCAATACTGCGTCAAGACAGGATAAATTAATATCCAAAAATGAGTATAGTAATCGCTTTAGCCTTTAAAATTCACCAGCGACAGAGACTTCATAACTTCCTTTTGTGAATTATTTTATAGCTTAATCATCTTACACATCCAACTTAAGTCTGTACCAAACACCTTATTGCAACTTAAGGCCATTTTTTTTCCAGTTTAGTCTTCTATAACAGATTATAGCCAACTATAAAATTACTAAATTATGTGAGTGCATTCATAACAGAAATTCACTCTAAATATTCTGCACATATGATCTTGCAGGGCTATTGGCCACCTTTTCCATTTGGTGCAAAATTATGTCTCACTTATATAATCTAATCACGGAATACCTGTTCTTTATGCACTAAAAAAAGAAAGATTCCTCAATTTTTAAGAAAAAAATGTTTGTATATTTACTTGAGGGGAAGTTTTCATGAATTCTAACAAAGGAAATCCTTTTTTTTTCTATTCTAGAATTTCTCTAATACCATTCCTTCTACTGAGAGACCAAAAAACTGAAAACTACAGTAGTTAAGAGTAGCATAACATTTTATCCAATTTTAAATAATGGATTTTTTTTCCTGCTAAAGACTTGAAATAGAGGTGGAAAATGCTGTTATACTTCCAGATTTCAGCTTGAATAAAATAAAACCATTTGTCTGACTGTGACAAGCATGTTTTCTGGTCCAGATTCTCCAAGTATGCAAATCAACATGAAAAGCTCTAGCAGCCAGACTTACCCATCTGCATACAGCTTCAAAAATGGTGATGTACTTACCTAAAATAGAAAGAGAGATGACATTAGTGACATTCATCGCCGCTTAGATACATAGTGAAAACCACATTCTAGAAGGCGGTCAGAGCATCTGTTCCTATCCCCACTGCCAGACCCAGTTTTAGGGCTTTTGTTTATGCCACAACAGGCCAGATGGTGGTTTCTCTTTCACTGTCCAAGTTTACTCTGAATATGCTTCATAGGTATTTGCTCCATAGATGCTGACAAAAGATTATAGCAATCAACTAGCAAGCACTATGATTGAATAACAATAGCTGATTACCTCGCTTACTTGCCTGCCATGCTTAGTGAAATACACTTTACGTGCATTCAATCATTTATACTTCAATAAATAGAGGTGAGTTAAGTACTACTATTATGCCCACTGTAAAGAAAGATAAGTAAGGCTTAAAGAAGTTCATTAACTTGTCCAGGGTCACGCAGGTAAAAAGTGTTAGAGCTGGGATTTCATAGGCTCTCTGACTCTAGAGCACTGTCATAACCTTTACACAATGCTGCCGAAATCCTATGGTGAAGATAGAAACCAGTAATAGCACTTTGTAAAAAGAAAATTATAAAAGTAGAACTGATGAGAATTTTAAAACATGGAGGAATGAACAATGATGGGTGCACAGCAGGTGCAAATAATATTTGTTGAATGAATAAAAGGATAAATAATAAACAAATAAATGCTATTGACATTCAGTACAGGCATGCAGGTTATATCCCAACACAATGAATATTTGTAAAAGAGAACACTCTAATGTATAGGTTATTTCTTCCTGTAGATGATCTATTAACAGAGCTCTTTTATGCCTATTACCCAGGTATGAGAAGAACTGAATTCTCTTAAGCAATAAAGATGAGGGATAGTTCTGGAACAAATGGCCAGAGAACTATAAGAAAAGGATGGAGTTGCCCAAAGGTTTGGCATCAGCCCAAATCCTCAAATGACATTAGTCAAAAGGTAGAACACTTCAATTGTTTAATAAGCAATTAACAGACACCATTTAATAGTTCTGTTTTCTTCAGATTTTTTTATCACTCTTTCCTACAACTTTTGGTTAGTAATATAACCTTAAAGAAAGAAATAGCTGAGGGAGTAGTAGAAACAAAGGGACTGGGAATTTGAAAGTAAATAGCGACTTGAAAACAAACACAAGAAATACCTAGGACCTCAGACTCAGCATCAAGGGATTGAGAAAAACCCTAGAATGAGCTGAGACTTAACATCAAGGGATTGAGAGAACCTTCTCGACCAAAAGGGGGAAGAGTGAAATGAGACTAAGTGTCAATGGCTGAGAGATTCCAAACAGAGTCCAGAGGTTATCCTGGAGGTTATTCTTACGCATTAAGTAGATATCACTTTGTTGTTCAAGATGTAGTGGAGAGGCTGGAGGGAACTGCCTGAAAATATAGAGCTGTGTTCCAGTAGCCATGTTTCTTGATGATGATTGAACAATGATATAGCTTTCACAAGGTGACTCTGTGATTGTGAAAACCTTGTGTCTGATGCTCCTTTTATCTACCATATCAACAGACGAGTAGAACATATAGAATAAAAATAAATAATAGGGGGAACAAATGTTAAAATAAATTTAGTTTGAAATGCTAGTGATAAATGAAAGCGAGGGGTAAGTGGTATGATATGTATAATCTTTTTTTTTCTGTTATCGTTTTATTTCTTTTTCTGTTGTCTTTTTATTTCTTTTTCTAAATCGATGCAAATGTTCTAAGAAATGATGAATATGCAACTATGTGATGATATTAAGAATTACTGATTACATATGTAGAATGGAAAAAAAAAAAGAAATACCTAGGACCT
>PVIY010001902.1:0-67581 GCA_004026745.1 Myrmecophaga tridactyla
GAAGCCTTGCATAAACAGAACGAGAAACCGTGTTCAGGAATAGAAATAGTACCACCAGCAGAATGAAATGATAGAAGTGTGAGGTAAGCCAAACAGAAGCTGAATCATGGAAATGCTGGTGCACCAAGATGGGTACTGCTGAGGAACCGCTACCAAAGTTGCTGGTTGGAGATTAGAACTGTTTTACCACTCCTGGAAGCCTCATCATGGCGCTACAGTGGGGATTTACTGTGTTTCTTAATTTCCTTGTATATTTATAGTAAACTTTGATCATCTGAAGCAACTTGAACTTGTCAGTGTTTGTCACAAACAGAACACAGTGCCAAACCATATGTTCTGGCTTATTACTTCAAACAGTTGAAAACAGAGAGACAGCTGAAAACAGAATTTTGTAGTTCAGTTGTGCAGAATGTCATTTAAATAGTAGGTAAAAATGAATTTGGCTTTTTTTTCTAGTTTGTTTAGTGAAGAAAATAGCAGGAAAAAAATGCCTTTAAAATAGCAGGAAAAAAAATGAACAAACATTTATCCAAAGACGATATACAAATGTCCAATAAGTATATATGAAAAGACGTCATTACCCATGAGGGAAATGCAACTCAAACCCACAATGAAGTACCATTTCACATCCACTAGGATGGCTATTATAAAACAAAATAACAGATGTTGGTGAGAGTGTGGAGAATATAATTCATTGTGATTATATTGTGAGTATAATATACATTGTGAGTAAGAATATAAATAGTGCAGCCACTGTGGAAAACAGTTTGGTGATTCCAGAAAGTTAAACATAGAATTGCTATGCAACCCAGCAATTTCACTCCTTATATACCCTAAATAATTGAAAGTAGGGACTTTAACATACACTTGCACACCAATGTCCATAGCAGCATTGTTCACAAAAGCCAGAAGATGGAAATAACCCAAGTGTCCCTCAACAGATGAATGGATAAACAAAATGCGGGATACAAAAATGGAATATTATTCACCCATAAAAAGGAATGAAATGCTGATATATGCTATAACAGGAATGAACCTTGAAAATATTATTCTAAGAGAAATAAGCTAGACATAAAAGGACAAATATTGCATGATTTCATAGATATGAAATATCTAAAATGGACAAATTCATAGGGACAGAAAGTACATTAGAGGTTACCAGGGACAGGGGAAAGCAGACAACAGAGACTTATTGTTTAATGGGTACAGAGTTTCTGTTTGGGTGGTGAAAATGTTTTGGAAATATATGTCAGTGATATAGCAGAACATTGTAATGTAATTATTGCAACTGAATTGTACACTTAAAATGGTTAAGTGGCAAATTGTATGTTATTATATATATTGCCATAATAAAGTTTTAAAAATTGATTTGGGCATTTAAACCTAATTTAAGAAAAGTTTAGACTAAAACAGGTAACTATTATTCATTTTATTTCAGTCTCATCAATCACTTGAAAAAAGAAGAAACCTTTTTTCAGAAACATCTTCTTTTGACGATTATGAAATAATAAATTAAAAGGCATATCATTATACATACAAATACAAGAAATGTTATGTCAGATCACTCTCAATTTGTTGATGTCAGACGAATTTGGTAAAATTATTTTATATTTCCATTTGACAGTATTTATCAAGAATAAAAATCCTTATGACATTTGGCTCAGTTAAATTCACATTTTAGAATATATGGTAAGTTAAATTCAAATGAATAAGAGGAGAACCAATTCATCTGTCTCTCTCTAAATGTTCACTAATAAGGAAATGGATAAACAAATTATAGTACACCCATACATAAAAATGTTATGTGGACATTAAAGCAATATTTATAGGAGACATGGGAAATGCATATATCACATGATAAAAAAAGGAACGGCATAATGTTCAATCCTGCTATAATTGTAACAATGTAAATATCAAGTATTTAAACAGGAAAAGTCTAGAAAAGAATAAACGAAAAGAAGTTAGTTTTGTTAGGATAATGAGATCAGAAGCATTTTTTTTTCTTCTTTGTTAAATTTTTTTTGTCTGTCATGCTGTTTTTACAATTTAAGGGGGGGAATTAGATAAGAAGCTTTGATGTGCCAGTAAATACCATATTACAGATTATCTAAAACATGGAGAAAGAAAGTAGAAATAAAAACATGAAACAAAACACTCCAGCACTATTTCCTTCTCAAACAGCAGTTTCTGACATAAGAGGACAGTAAGGTATTGTTTTGTTAGTTTTTTGGCATAAGAGCCAAACATTCAAAGGAAAATACCTAGGAGAAAATACCTCCGCAAACAGATTTGTGTTGTTTTATCTACATAGGTAAGGAGAAAGAAAAGGTTCTTGAAAAAATAACAATATATAGTTCTGAGTTATGCCTTTCCAACTGAGCTTTAGGTTTTTCTGAAAAGAACATCAAAGACAGCAATGCCAGACGAAAGCTTGAGACAATTGTCAACACCTTCAGGAAATGTTAACAAGTGGCCCATTTCAGGGCAGTAAATATTTTGGTTTTAAACTAGATCTCCACTGGGGAAGTCTGACATGAGACGCGAAAATCTTGACCCAAGTATGGACATTAATAGGTCTCTGATATTGGGAGAGGTATCCTTTAAACCAAAGCAAAAATTTGAAAACAGTTTGGGAAGCTGGATGGGATCCACTGAAACACTGTGATAGCCTGGAAATTTCATTACCTAAAGACTATTCACTTCATATAGTTACACAGAATGAAGAATTAAGGAAGTAACCCAGGCATTTCAAATTACATACAAAAAAGATAATGGTAATAGCCATAGAATGATTTGCTTTAGGTTAGCCACATAATTGCCTAAAATAATTTTTGATGTGTGCATGGACACTGTCTGTACTGTCTATTTTCAATAAATAAGTGCAGCTGTCAAATTTAGAAATGCCAAAAGCAATAATTTTCATGAATCCACTATTTCTCCACGCTCTTTCTCTCTGCTTTGGCTGTACCAGTGGACCAAGAGGCTGAACTACTCTCTGATCATTAAGCTGAGTCTCTACCTCGGATGGCAAAGGAGGAAAAATAATGACAAGAACTATTGATTGAGTTCATTTTCGCAACAACAGCATTTGGCCTTTTGAAGGCATTTTCATCAGGAAGGTTTAGCTTCGTGTGATAATCATGTATAAATGTTTATCGTTTATAACATTTATAGACTTATTAGAGGTGAGAACACCTTTTGTGGTTCTTTCACCTTTGGCTAATAGTGTAAGAGGTATAAAAAAAAGGTGGTGTGCACTGATTTCATTAAGAAAATAATGAGTCACACTTTGTATTTGCAAACCCCTAAAAATATCTAGAACTTTCTGTAATTAGGAACAAACTCCAAATCTTTGGAAAAATAAGCTCTTTGAATTTTCTGATTTTCTCTTCTAAAATGAACAGATTTAATTAATTAGTGGACTTCCAACTATTTTTAGATAATCATTTATTCATATAAATCTTATATGGAATCCCAATACATATAAGAAATAATATTGAGCCATGGACTTGATATTTTTTGAGAAACATGTGACCCCTCATTTCTTTTTTATTTTGTAGATATCCAAGATTTTATTAACATTTGTTATTGCTTGATGTGCTAATTAAGAAGAACATATATAAGTGAATCTTACATTTAGCTATCAGAGAAAATAAGAATTTTATCGAATATTTGATTTCCTGTGTTTTCATATACATATATGATTTTTAAACAAGGTCCATGACATTTAATTTGGACTCTACAACATCCCCCTCATCTTTTTTCAACATATTTTTATGTCTATTCTCTTTTTTTCACCTTTTTAAAAAATTATTATCATCATAAACTTTTTTCTTCTTTGTGAAAAAATAACATGTACAAAAAAGCAATACATTTCAAAACATGTCACAACAATTAGTGGTAGAACAGATTTCAGAGTTTGGTATAGGTTACAATTCCACAATTTTAGGTTTTTACTTCTAGCTGCTATAAGATAATGGAAACTAAAAGAAATACCAACATGATGATTTAGCAATCATACCGGTTTGTTAAACACTACCTTCTCTCTATAGCTCCACCATCACCTTTGATCTTTCTCTATTCCTTAGGACTGTTTGGGCTATGCCCATTCTAATTTTTTCATGTTGAAAGGGGCTGCTGGTAATATGGGATGGGGGATGAAGCTAGTTGATGTTCTGGAGAGGCTGGCTCCTCTGCATTTAAGGAAGACCCCCCTGATTTCTGTGTTCAGAAGTCCCTCTGTGGAAGCTACAGGGTCCCATATATAATGTGAAAAGATTACCAAACTGTATAATCATATACCTCTAGCAGGTAGGTAGACTAAGCCCAGTTACTTAAATTTGTTTTGCAAAGTAATTTGGAAGTTGTGGCTAATGGTGAATCAGCACCTATCAAGATAAAATCTTAATGAAGCATTATTTTATACAGAAGTTGAAAGTGTTTAATATTCAAGAATAGCTTAAATTCATTGTGCAACTGTGTTGGTTTGAAAGGATGTATGTCCCCTAGAAAAACCATGCTTTAATCTAAATCCTATTTCATAAAGGCAGAATAAGCCCTATTCAATACTGTATGTTTGAAACTGTAATCAGATCATCTCCCTGGAGAGGTGATTTAACCAAGAGTGGTTGTTAAACTGGATTAGGTGACGACATGACTCCACCCATTTGGGCAGATCTCAATAAGTTTCTGGAGTCCTATAAAAGAGGAAACATTTTGGAGAATGAGAGAGATTCAGAGAGAGCAGAGCAGAATGGCATAGCCACCAGAAGCAGAGTCCACCAGCCAGCGACCTTTGGAGATGAAGAAGGAAAATGCCTCCTGGGGAGCTTCATGAAACAGGAAGCCAGGAGAGAAAGCTTCCAGATGAGAGAGAAGCTCTTACTGTGCTTGCCATGTGCCCTCCACTTGAAAGAGAAACCCTGAACTTCATTGGCCTTCTTGAACCAAGGTGTCTTTCCCTGGATATTTAGATTGGACATTTCTATAGACTTGTTTTAATTGGACATTTTCTCAGTCTTAGAATTATAAACTAACAACTTGCTAACTTTCCCTTTTTAAAAGTCATTCTGATTCTTGTATATTGCATTTTGGCAGCTAGCAAACTAGAACAGCAACTTTCCCGTTAAGACTACTCATTTCTTCGAAAAGAGGAATAGCTAACTTTCTGGATATGTTATTCTAATATCTTCTTCAAAAGAAAAAGAAATGTCCAGTACCAAATAAATTATTGCCAAGTCATTGAAATCCTCGCTGTTTAGTTCTTGCTTAAGTACCACTCTTCAACCTTTTGTCTCAAATATGAGCTCTTCTGGATGTTCCCTCTGCTGTAAAAATTTAAACAGATGCCTCCCTCTTTTCTTTCCCAGAGAGGGATGTATCAGAAGTGGGTTCTATCTCTCCACATCAAGAGTGAGCATATTGAGAGCAAGTCTCACTAGAAACCAGCATGTCATCCTGAGTCAACCCAGATTGCAACATGATTATCATTTCTGAGGGAGTGTTTGTTCTAAATATGTGGTTTTTCTCTTCATTAAGGATAAGGGGCAAGAATCCAATTATAGCATCTCAAGGGAATACTTTGATACTTGACTCTCTTTCATTTCTCTATCCCTCTTGACAATGCTAGTCTCATTTCTCTCAATCTCCAGAAATGAAGTTTAGTCTATCTGCCTTTATATGCCTGTGGAAAGAATTTTCCTTATATGGTTTCATTCCAAATAAGCTTTTAAAGAATGTTTCTTGATATTTTTACCTTGTCTGGTTAAATGATTTTGAAAGAAAAACTTTAATTTGTTGTTATTTTAAGGCAATTTGTCTATTTTCCTCATAGACATTGAAGGAAAACCATAATGTCAAAACAATTTTTAATCTTCCCCTGACAAAGGTAAGAAGTAAATTAGTAATATAGAAGGATAAATTTTACATGCTGGTGATTTTTTTCAATTTCATGAGAAGAGATCTATTTATTTCAGCAAGAATTGGGGGATTGGGGTAGATGCTGTAGCTGTTGGCCAAGTTTTCATGGTCTCTTCCCTATAGTTCGTTTTTGGAGGAGTGTATTTCCTGGGTATAAACAAAACCATGTTGAGATAAAAGTACAAACTTTTTGATGACTAAATGTAAATCATGAAAAGAATCTTTGATAATTAAACAATTTTAAAGCCTTAGGTAATGTTTTATTAGTGAGTCAGAAACTTCTTGACTACCCCTATTGAAATAAGAGAGCAAGTTTTTACTTTGCTCAGTAATCACTCTTACTAGCACCAAAAATTTTATCCATTGGAAGACATTCAGAATTTGTAATTTCATTGACTTGGTGCTTTAGAATTAATAAAAGGTATTCTTCTAATCACTAGGTAATTTCCCCATGCTTGGGAAATGATGCTACAGAGAAATGCTTAATCATCACTTTCCTACCTGACCTCGAACTGTTCCTGAGTTTTGGTGAAAAGAAAGGAGACTCAAATTTCAACAAGAATTTGACTGTGATATCTTTCCAACACGGAGATCATATAATTATATGACAAGATCTGGTCTTCAATCAGTGAAGTTCAGATGAAAACCTATACATGAGGATCACTAAACTTTTTCACAAAGACAAGTGAAATTTGACAATCTATTTCTCAAAGTAACAATACATAGGTACAATTCAAGAGTTTAATCTCCTTAGTTTTTTTCTATAAACTTACAGGTAAAGAGTATAGAATGAAGATATGGTCCCTGGATGAGATGATACTGGAAAATATATTTGAAAATACTTTACAATATGGATATTAACAACAAAATTTGCACTTTCCTCTGAAATTTAAATGATTGTTTGGCAGAAAATAAGACTGTACGCTGTCTCATCAACAATAAATATAGATGACTTTGGCTCCCAAGAGAGCATAATGCAGTTTTTAGGCTTCAGTTAGGTAATTATTTTATGCAAAGAAGCATATAACTTCCTTTTGTATTATGTAATAAAAGTCTAATTATATTTGTACTAGGTGATTAAAAGCAAAGGTTATTCAATGAAATAAAGAAAGGAATTGATCAGTTAAAAAAGATTATTTTATACTGCAAAGATAAATATAAATGTAAAAGTAAATTTTTAATACTGAACTTTTAATGCTTTTACTATTTAAATTGAATTGGAGTTTACCTTTCTAAGAATACTTTGCCTTATTTTTACCCAATGTTTTATTACCTCTGTGCCATTTTTCCATAAATTGTTTTATATGATTTTCTGTGGTAGATATAATATTGCCATCTCCAAGATGTCCTTATCCTAATCCCTAGAACCTGTGAATATGTTGCCTTACATGACAAAATGGAGTTTGCAGGTGTGATTAAGGATAATGAAAAAAGGGGATTATCTGGGGTTATTTGGGTGGGCCCAATATAATCACGATGATCTTTGTAAGAGAGAGTCAGGAAAAGTCCGAATCAGAAAAGGTGACGTGACAATGGAAGAAGAGAGAAATTTGATGTTATCTCCTGGCTTTGAAGATGGAGGAAAGGGCCATGAAGCAAGGAATTTGGGGAGACTCTAGAAGGTGAACAAAAGCAAGGAAACAGAGTATCCCCTAGAGCTGGTATAGGAATGTAGACCTGCCAATACCTTTATTTTAGCTCAGTGAGAACAATGTTGGACATCTGACTTCCAGAACACTAAAAAAGTAAATTTAGTGGTTTTAAACCACTAAAAGTTTGTGGAAATTTGTTATAGAGGCAAGCATAATATATGCTCATAATAATTCTGAGATATGGGAAGGTAAGACATTATCTCCAGTGCACACCAGAGAAAACTGTGTATCTGAAATGTCATAACTATTCACCCACCTGCAAACTATGTCCACTGGAAGAGTCCAGAGGACATTTTCTTCACTAAATATACAAGAAATGCATGTATTATTCATTACAATACAATGGAGACTAGAAAATTTAGCATATAACATGGAAACTGGGACAATGACAATAGCATATCATTGTATCCTACCCCCGTCTCCATCCATCCAATTTAACCATTTGCTGATTATCCTCTTCCTCTTTTAAATAATATTTAATGTAAGAGTATTTCTATTATTGTGAGTGCTTGTATTCATTCATTTTGGCTGCTGTGTATAATATTTCTTTATGAACAGGTCGTTGTCATTGTTTACACCATTCTCCCAACTGGTGAACATAGTTCCTCAAATACATTCACACAGGTTTCTCTTGGGTACATACCTAGAAGAAAAATTTTGAGGTTTTGAGTATGTGAATGGTTGACTTTAGATAATCCAAACTATTTTCCAAAGTGGCTGTACCAGAAACCTGAATAAATCCTGTTCATCTATATGAATTACATCACTTCAAATGTCAGACTTCTTGATTTTTGCTATTCTAATTAGTCTAAAATCATATCTCATACAATTCATGATTTGTATTTTCTGGTTTGCAAACGGAGTTGGACAACTGAAAAATGTTTTCTCTTCTGTAAAACCACTGCTTTAAACACTTTTTATTGGGTTGTTTCTCCCTTTAATATAATTTATAAAGGTCTTTATATATTCTTGATACCAGCCCTTGTTTGGTTACTTATATCAGAAATATTTTCTCACAGTTTGTAAATTCTTCTTTCACTTTTCTTAAGGTAGCCATTGATGACAGATGTTATCAATATTAATATTATCAAATTTAACATATTTTTCATAATGATTGCTTAGTGTATGTTCCAGATCTGTATGGTTGTTTTAAATTTAAAAACTACATTTAATTAATGTAACATGAAATGTTTGGCTTAGCCTAGTAAATGAGCTATTTTTAAATACTCTCTGGACATTTAAATTGAAATGTTTATTCTGCTTTAAGATACAGTAGTGTATAGTTGGGCTTTGCTTTAGAACCAATCTCAGGGTCCTTGAATACTGAAATTTAACGATTTGCATTTATTTTGTAAATTACATGCACAGGGAGATAATTAATCTTCTGTATTTTATGCTGTGTGGCAGGATCACAGTTCATTCTTTTTCCATGTGAGTATCCCATTATTGCAGCACCATTTGTTGAATTTTTTGTTTATTGGTTGGTTTCTTTTGTCTGTTTGTTTTGGGAAGTGCATGGGCTGGGAATCGAATCCCGGTCTCCTGCATGGCAGGTGAGAATTCTACCACTGAACAATCCTTGCACTGCCCAAAAATCTTTTTAAAGTGGAATCTCTATGCTTCCTTGGCATTTTCTCCTCTCTCTTTGTGCTTGATGAATTTTACCCCTAGTGATTTAGAAGACATAATCTTATTTTAATTCTACATGGTAGCTATCTTTAACTTTTCAATAGGATACTTAAACCCACATTATCCCTAAATGTTAATTGAAATAATTTTACAATCTCAACTGAAAAAAAGGTAGTTCACTTTTATTTCCCCTGAAAGATTCATTTTGAATTTCATAACAATGATCTTTGAATTATCGGGATAAAATTGGAATAGCTAATACCATTTGTTTAAGGTGGTAACCATACTCATTAGAGGTGATTTTTTATAAGAAAAATAGAAATAAAATAAAAATTTTGTAACTTAAAAGAATTAACCTGAAATATTCACCTTGTGTAACAACTCATTCTGGGAGATGATGATAAAGCACTTAATTACCCCAATAAATGTGCCACCTCCATTTAAGCCTGTGTTCTCTTAGCAAAACTGATTTTTGAAGTCTTTGCAACTTTTCCATTAAAAATAGTAGTGAATTCCATGAAACCTTTTGCAAACTATTGGTAATTTGTGGTCAGTTTCATAGGTCTGGGCTTGAGTAAAACTTTCAAGTGTGATAATGTAGTCTTCTAGGGCAAATGTTAAAACTTGGCTGGGATGCTCCATGAAGACTGAATATGTCATTTGACCTCTTTGTTACTCTGTGGCCTCATTTCTGAACCAGAATTTATGCTGCAAAATTGCTGGGGAATGGGATGATATAAATTGGCTACAGAGCTTTACAGAGCACCCTTCAAACAGAGTATAAAATATGCTTTGTGCACAAGCTAAAAGAAAAATCACAGTGAGAAGGAAACACTTCATATCTGAAGAATTACAAAACACTGATAGAATTTAACAGCTACTCAGAATGTTACTTGAGATATAAAATCTAAAACGATAGTCAGTCTGTTTCTATACAGAATTAATCCTTCTATAGGCTTTCTATGAACCTTTATTGGATCTCCTTATATTCATGGGCTTTGCCCTCAAATTTAAATATAAAAAGAAACATTTGGCTCATTGGCATCTAACTTGGCCATTGTTCTGCAATCATCAATTTTTCTTTCAAATACTTCTTAAGTATTTTACCGTAAGTTAAATTGGGATGCAAAAGTGGATGCTATATTTATAGTTATTTCAGTCAGTACCCTATAAATCACATTATTAATTTTTCCCAAATATAAACATAACTTTAAGAAAACTTCAAACCGATTTGTCAGATTTTTCTTTTAATCAAATTTCATACACTGCAGCATCAAAATATGCATGGAGGAAAATGCTTCCAGAAATTTTAAACCCATTTCAAATTCTCTTTTGTAAGAAAGCTGAAAAACAGCTGGAGAAGAGAGCTGGTAAGATGATTCTACACTATTCTCACCCCATCTAAGAATTGTAACATCTATTTGAATCAGTTTTCCTATTAACCAATTCCTTAAATGATTTTAAAATTTCCAAAGAGACTTTAAAATCCAAGAATCTGAACCCTTAACACAATGAGTGGTGAGAGCAAATTTCTGAGAGCCTGAAAACTCAGTGATGGCTTTCTCTTTAGGTTGGGAAGCAAACAGAAACCATGAGTCAAAGCCAACCAATAAAAAATGGAACCTGACTTGGAATTTAGTGGAAAGGGTGCTTATTCCAGTGAATAAAACTGGAATTTATAAGCTATACAAGCTAAGCTGGCATGGCTGTTTATATCCAATGTCTCCAGGGTCTTGGAAGTCAGATGGCATCCTCCAGCTTCTTGCAGTTAAGTATGGCTCATTTCATTCTTGACAGACTTGTTAAAAAAAGTAGAATCTTGGGTGGTGTGACAGTGGCTCAGTGGCAGAGTTCTTGCCTGCTATACTGGAGATCCAGGTTCAATTCCTGGTACCTGCCCATGCAAAAAAGAAAAAAATAGAATCTCAATTGTTTTGTTAATAAAGTTAGATAATATAATTACAAAAAGTTGAGGTAGAAGCCTAAAGAACATCTTAAAAGTCTTTCCCCTTATAATAATAATAATAATAAATGTTGGAAATCAGTGATCTAGAGTTGGAAGGAAGGAAGAACAAGAGAAGAGAAGGAAAAGGAAATAGATTAGAAATGCTCAAATTCTGAGGATGATACTACCTGATAATTTCCTCTAGCTGGAGTGCCTGATGCCCAGTGAATTAGGGGCCCAGAGGATAATCTTCTTTCCTAAGTATTAGCCACTTGGTCAAAGTTGTCTTTTTATGGATTTTTATTACTGTGTTACAGAATTCCAATTTCTTTTAGAGTTGTGGGAAGACCTGTAACAGAGAGAGAATGGGGAGATCTTCACAATCAGCACCCTGATACCAGTTCCAGAATTCTCCAATCAAGCTGCCAATCAGACAAACATTCAATGAGCTTATAGTGCCTCTAAGCTTATATTACCAATAAAACTGGGAGAGTAAGAAAAAATGAAAAGGCTATAATTGTCTAATAGGGAGGAGAATACATAAAACATTCAAAGAAACAAGGTAAGTTAGTGTTTTTGCATTTCATTCCTGGTGGGCTTTGTAAAAAAAGTTGGATTGATTCCATTCAATCTTGCATTGGTTTAGATGTAGAGTGTGTGCTAGTGTGTTTGACAGCAGGGTGGGGTGGATGTGAAGCTCTGTTCAACATGACTACCCCCTCTCTAGGGGTCCCAGGCTTAGTCTCCGTCTTGTGTGGGATTTGCATGGGGAAAGGAATTCAGTATCCTAAACCACTTTAAGTGGCAATGTGTGTGCGTGCAGTAGAATGAGGCCTGGATAGATTTAGGCATTCTGTCCAATTTAAGTGTTCACTCCGATTGGTCAGTGAAAGATGTGCTAGCTACTTTCAAAGGGAGGGCTCCTCTGGACCACATGGGAAGGACAATGGTTAAAGTTCTTTGGTACTCATGACTTACTAGGCTTCTTCACAAGGAGGTTAGACTTGATAGAGAAAGTTCTCTGCAAGGAGCTGGTGATTTCTTAGGTAGGTTCTGCTCCTGTCCATTTTGTCCCCCTATGTGGAGTCTCCTACTTTCAGACCTCCTGCCCTCTACCTGAGCATGCGACTGTCTCCTCACTCTTTCCCTCCATTGGTACTTCCCAGACCCTGATACATTTATCTTGTTTCCAAGGGATAAGGAAGTGACTCTTGGTGATCAACCATTTTTACAATTTTCATTGTTATTGTTTCATTGCTGAACTACTGCTCTTGGAAACAAAAGCTAAGAATCTGACTCTTTCATTCTCCAGTTCTCTTGGGAAAAAAAAATACTCTTGTGAAGCAATGAGATGTCTCAAAACATTAATTATGGTTAATGCCAATAATTCTTATGATTAATTTATAAAATATTATCCTGCTAGAGTTATACTGAACGGCTTCATGTATCTACGTGATTAAGAAACAAAATGTTTCTCAGAAAGGCCAAAGAGACATGTATAGGGGAATGAAAAATGAACTAGAAGTCAGGAGGTTTTGAATCTTGTTCTGGCTTCCTGGCCATGGGACCTGGAGCAAAATATGTAATGTCTATAAACTCCAGGATTCTCTCCTTAAAAAACGCATATAGTGAATATAATTATTACCACTGAATTGTACACTTAAAAGTGGTGAAAATAGGAAATGTTGAGCTGTATATGTGTTGCTACAATAAAAAGTTAAAAATGTATTTAGTGATACACAGCAACACACCAGGCCCACCACCTGGCAGGTGATTCTTCACTGTGGTTAAGGGAATACAAAGTCAGTCTCTCTAGTTTTTGAATCTAGTTTCCACAACTTATTAGCCAAGAGACTTGCTAAGTTATTCAATTTTCCTAAGCCCCAGTTTCCTCAACAGGGTTATTGTTAGGACTGAATGAAATTATATATGGACAATATTTATAATTCACCCTAACACATAAACAAATCACTCAATAATTGGAAACTCATTATTACTGCCTTACCCCATGTGAGTTGCAAATAGGTTCACAGGGAAAGAAACAAAATACAAACTAACAGATTCCACACATGGCTTTGTTTCAGAAACTTTTTTTTGGTAAAATTAATTATATATCTTCCTGTCTTTGTAAACTTAGGGTATAACATTTGATTTTTCTCTTGAATGTGACTCAGTGTCTTCTTTACCATGATCTTTTGCCATATTGATGTGAATTTGCACAGTAGCTGTAATTATTTTTGTGTTTGTTAAGTTTAATAAACGTGTTACCCTCTGCAGTTTTTTTTAAAGTTTTGTATGCTATATGGTGGAGTCACATTTCATTTTTTGTCCACTGAACTACTCTTTGTACCCCCATACCCTCTGCAGTTTAACTGTCAATTGTTACTTTCCAGTGCTGTCCTTTTATTCATCTTTGATGGTCTGCCCTCTTGTTTTTAGCTTATTACCCCCATTATAATATGATTTTGGAAATCAGATCATTGGCTTGTTTTAGAATTGTGTATTAAGTAAGAGCAAATAATTTTTGGGTAAAGATAGAGATCAAGGACTGCTTTTAATTTCAGGGTATTTTATTTAATTTGTAAGGAAGCTATACTGGTTTTCTTACATGCTGATCCCAAATTGAGAACTTAATCATCATAAGAAGTTGTTAAAATGAGACTCTTTATGTCTTGGTTTCAGTTATGTCACGAAGAAAACAGCTGGTAAATATTCCAGTATTCCAAAGTGAAGGGAGATCACATATGCTAAAATGGGTTTTACACTTTTTAAGCTGAGATTGAAGAATGAGAACTAAGATATGATTTTAAGAGAAAATTTTCTTTGGATGGAGCTGTCAGTGGATTGTTTTTTTTTTTTATTTTTATTTTTCTCAGTGGATTGTTGACTGCTTTACTGCACAGTGGACAAGGGGAGAGGATTTCTTTATTCTTACCTTAGATCTGCAATACGTGTTCAGGAACATGGTTCTTAGAGCTGGGGAGATACAGTGCACTAGTGAGTGATTCACACTGCATTAGCACGAAGGGCAGGAAGACAGCTGAATCAGTCTTGTGCATTACAGAGTAAAGGCTGCATCGTAGAGTCACTCCACTTTCATCGGTAGTAGGCCAAAGGTAAGTTTCCTGTGGGAATAATCTAGACAGCGGCCCTGGGATTGTCCTAAATCTTGACTGAGAGGGCCATCTGGAGAAGCGAGAAGGCCTCAACACAAAACAGCTGGGTGAAATATCATTGGCAGCTCAAGAGCTAAGGCAAGAATCCTAAACAATCTTTTGGAGGAGCAACTGCAGATCAGAAATTCCCAGTTGCATTAGTTTACTACTGTTTCTGTAACAAATTACTGGCTTCAAACAGTATAAGTTTATTCTCATAGTTCTCTAGGTCAAAAGTCAAAATTCAAGGTTTTGGCAAGCTGAGCTCCCTCTTGAGGCTTTAGAGGAGAATCTATTCCTTGCCTTTTCCAGCTTTAAGAGTGCCTGCAGTCCTTGGCTTACAGCCCTTTCCTTCATTTTCAAAGCCAGCAGCATAGCATTTTCAATCTCTGTCTTTCTGTTTCCGTTACAATTACTGTCTTCTGTGGCTGGGGCCCTCTTATAAGGACACTTGTGATGACACAGACCCACTGTAGAATCCAGGATAACCTCCCCATCTCATGATCCTTAATTTAATCACATGGAAAGTCTTCTTTTTTTTTTTTGCCATGTAAAGTAACATATTCACAAGTTCCAGGATATGGGTGTCTTTGGAGGACCTTATTCTGTCTATCATATCAGTGAAAAGAGGTCACTCAAAAACCCACCAACATACCAAAAGGGGAAGAATCAGCTTTAAATGAGAGCAGACCAAGAAATTGTCTTACACCAGCTCAGGAGAATACAAATCAAGAAGACACTTCCTGAGTCTTACTTCCTCTTTTCTTTTCTGTAACTCCAAGTAAAGAAAATTCCATTGGGAGAAGGGGGAAGAAATGGAAGGTATGGAAATAAGAAAAAAGCAGATCATTTCCTCTTTTCCTTATGTAAAATTCCTTAGAGAAAAGTTGAGCTGAGGGAGCGGAGAATCTTTTTTCTTTAAACGGAATTCAGGGTTGACCATCATCCTGGAATGACATTATAGTTGGTGACTGAAAGTTATCAGAAGATTGTTTTTATTATCTGAGAGTGACCAGACAATTCATGCACAGGACTTACATAAGAGTAAGAACTAGCCTCACAGATTTTAATAGGTGGGGAAGGAGGAGGGAAAATTAAATTATTTTCTGATTGCACTTTGAAGGTAATGTGTCTTCAACATAATGGCTGTGTAATATAATCCTAACTTTAATTGTTTTATGCTCATGAAAAGTTGACTGAAAGATTACAAATGTTAGGAAGAAGACATTATCCTGAACTGGAGTTAGGACATTTCATTCTAGCTTATTGTACGACAAAAAATGGTTTAAGTGGTGGGAAAAGAGAAATAAATAATAGTAGAAACTATAGGGAAGGAATTGTTCAAAATACAAGAAGAACTAGAAATAAATGAAGTGGCAAGAAATGGAACTGCTGATATCCATATAAAGTGGCAGTAAAGAACAAAATTGTCATTGGGGAAGAAAGAAGAAAATATATTTAAAAAACACAATTATAGTTTTGGAGCATAAATATTCAAATGCCCTTCTGATATTAATGTCATAACAAAGTCATGTCAATTAAATAGTATACCCTCTTTTGACTATTCTGTGAATGACTATTTGTCCTTGATACCTCGATTATCTCTGAAAGTTTCTTTGTTCTATATTACAAAACAGCACCAAAATTCATCATGCCTTGCCGTCTTAAAAATAATTTTGTAAAAGCATGCCATTTTCTATGGTAGGAATATGAACATTTTAGAAAGACTGCCATAAAAATTCAAATAGGACAGGCCATGGTGGTTCAGTGGCAGAGTTCTTGCCTGCAATGCCAGAGACCCAGGTTCGATTCCTGGTGCCTGCCCACGCAAAAAAAAAAAAAAAAAAAAAATTCAAATAAACAACTGTTTCACTGTAGCAACCAGCTGTTGAGATAGTGTCCAACAGTTATCCTTTCCTGATCTTCTTGCCCTCTCACACTGAATCAGGGATTGTCCAGATGACCAATAGAATACTGTGGAAGTGATGATACATGATTTCTAAGGTAAGGTCCCAAAAAAGCATTACAGATTCTGTCCTGGACTCCTGGATCACTAGGTCTGTTTGATAGTTAGATTCTGGTGTCAACTTGTTGAAATAATTATGCCCAGTTATCTGGTCAGGCAAGGACTGGACTGGCTATTGCTACAAGGATATTTCATGGCTGATTGATAAATCAGAAGGCTGGTATATTAAATTATCATTCAGATGACTGCATCTGTGGCTGATTACATCTGCGACCAACTAAGCAAGATAATCCAATCAGTTGAATGCTATTAAGGAAGAAGAGAGACGCTTTCACTGCTTTTTCAGCCAGTGAGCCTCTCCTGTGGAGTTCATCCAGGCACTTCATTGGAGCCGCCAGTTTCACAGCCAGCTCTGCGTATTTTGGACTTCCATTCCCACGGTTGTGTGAGACACTTTTATAAATCTCATATTTACAGATATCTCCCATTGATTCTGTTTCTTTAGAGAACCCTAACACAGCTTGATACTGGGAGTTGCTCTTGAGAAACAGAATATTAAAAATGGGTTTTCACAATTGGTTTTCTACTCTAACTAGGCTCAGAGGCACTAATGACTCTGTTTCCTATAACTCGGATGGCATTGACAGTCCATGGGGTGAGTTGGCAAGAAAGATACACAAAATATCACCATTAGATTCTGCTAATTGTATGTTTATATGAGGCAAGGTTCTAGGTGATAATGTTTTTGACACTTACCAAATTTTGTGCAATTAAGAGGTATAATGATGTTGGCTGATTGTTGTTAGATATGCTGAAGGCTTCAAATTTGCAACTTAAGTGCTGTATGAACAACATAGAAGTTTCCATGTGTGTTCTGAAAGAAAATCTCATTTCCTGTGGTTGCAGACTTGAGAGCTCTGAAAGCCAGACACAAAGCTTCATTGTGCGAGTAGCAGATTTACAACGTAAACTAAAATCTCAACCTTGCAGGGTGCCTGCTGTTAAAGTAAGGGCTTTGATTGGAAAAGAATGGGATCCTGAAATGTGGGATGGTGATGTATGGCTTGATAATGATGGTGAGGAGGAGACGGGATCCCTGGAATCTGTTGAACCTTTACAAGATAGATCTGTAATGGACTGCCCTGAGGAAAGAGCTTTCCAACCTCCAGCCTGCCTTGAGGATACAGCTTCCTGGCCTGGTCTCCAGTTTCCCCAGAGGAATCTGCCACCCAACCTCCACCTAATGAGATTAACCCTTCAGTGCCTACTAACTCTGTAACCAACACCCCAGGGGTAACAGCCCTCACTCCTCTGTCTGGAATGACTAATCTTGTTTCACCAGATGAAACTGCAATTGAATATCCCTGAGGTAATTGGCTTTAAGACACTTCTATTTCTTTTCATGACCCACCTCTACCACCCTTCTTTTCTTCAAGATATTAAACTGAAGTCCCAAGAGGCCCCAAAAGGTCAGGTACAAATGTAACCCATGAGGATGTACACTTTATTCCAAAAGAACTACATATATTTCCCAATCTATATAGACAGAAATTGAGGGAATATGTGTGGAAATGCATATGAAGGGTATGGGATAATAGTGGAAGGAATATAAAAGTGGATTAAGCTGACTTTATTGATATGGGCCCACTAAGCAGAGATTCTGCATTCAATGTTTATAGCTCAAGGAGTTAGAAAGGGCATTAACAGTTTTTTAGGATGGTTCGCTGAAACATAGATCCAAAGGTGGCTGACATTACCTGCAGTTGAAATGCCAGAACTGCCCTGGTATAATGTAGATAAAGGATTGAGAGGCTCAGAGAGATGGGAATTTTAGTGTGGATTATCATGAAAGACCTGCTCACATACCCCAGGAACGTCCAGAGGGTATATCTTTCACAAGAACCTTGAGAAATAAATGCATGAGACTAGCTCCATCACCTCTGAAGAGCTCTGTAGTCACCCTTCTCTGTGGGTCAGATATTACTCTGAGAACTGTTATCACTGAACTGGAATCCTTAAATAGAAAGGGGATGATCAGATCCCGAGTTGGCAAAAGCCATGTGGCAAGAGTTAATCAACATAGACAAGGTGGGCATGGCCACCATAATGGACAGCAGACTCAAAGCAGCAGTCAAAATAATCTGGCTTGCAGAGACTTGTGGCATTGGTAGTAGATCACAGGGTACCTAGAAATAAAATAAATGGGCAGTCTACTAAATTCTTATTTGAACTGTGTAAGCAGAAGAATTCTAGGTCAAGTGAACAGAAGCCTAACTTGAATTATATAAACAGAGAAACATGACCCTTAATCAATTCACAGGCTTCAGGTATTTTGTAACCCAGAGCCCCTCGAATGAGAGGAAAGCTATCTATATGGGGAAGGACCCTCTTACACTGTCCAAAATTTACACTGCTAGCCTTCTTCCCAGCTTTCCCTAAGGAGACCTACAGCCTTTTACCTGGGTGATTGTGCATTGAGAAAAAGGAAATGACCAGATATTTTGGGGATTATTAAACACTTGCTCAGAAGTGACACTAATTCCAGGAGACACAAAATGTCACTTTGGTCCTTCAGTTAGAATAGTGGCTTATGGAGGTCAGATGATCGATGAAGTTTTTATCAGGTCCATCTCACATTGGTCCAATGGGTTCCCAAGCCCATTCTGTGGTCATTTCCCCAGTACCAGAATGCATAATTGGAATTGACACACTCAGCAACTGGCAGAATCCCCGCATTGGTTCTATGACTCATGGAGTGAGGGCTATTATGGTAGAAAAGGCCAAGTGGAAACCACTAGAACTGCCCCTACCTAACAAAATAGTGAATCAGAAGCAATACCATATTTCTGGAGGGATTGTAGAGATTGGTGCTGCTCTTAAGAACTTGAAGGATACAGGCGTGGTGATTCCCACTACATTGCCATTCAACTCTCATATTTGGCCTGTGCAGAAAAAAGATAGAACTTGCAAGATGACAGTGGATTATCATAAATGTAGTCAGGTGATGACTCCAATTGCAGCTGGTGTTCCAGATAAAGTATCATTGCTTTAGGCAATCAACACATTGCCTGGTACCTGGTATGTAACTATTGATCTGGCAAATGCTTTTTTTCTCAATAGCTGTCAGTAAGGAACACCAGAAACAGTTTGCATTCAGCTGACAAGATCAGCAGCATACCTTCACTGCCTTGCCTCAGGGCTATATCAACTCTACAACCCTATGTCGCAATCTTGTCCTTAAGGGACCTTGATACTTTTTCCCTCCCACAAGACATTACACTGGTCCATTATATTGATGATTATCATGTTGATTGGACCTAGTGAGCAAGAAGTAGCAACTACTCTAGACTTACTTGTAAGGCATCTTTGTGATAAATCCAACAAATTTATCAATTTAACAAATTTAACACATCATTGAGGGGCCTTCTACCTCAGTGAAATTTCTGGGTGTATAGCGATGTGGGACATGTCAAGATATCCCTTCTAAGGTAAAGGATAAGCTGTTGCATCTGGCCCTTCCTATGACCGAAGAAGAGGCACAGCAATGCCTAGATGGCGTCCTTGGATTTTGGAGACAACGTGTTCCTCTATTTGGGTGTGTAACTCCAGCCCATTTAACGAGTGACTAGAAAAGCTGCTAGTTTTGAGTGGGGACCGGAAATAGGGGAGGCTCTGTGACAGGCCCAGGCTGTTGTGCAAGTTGCTCTACAACTTGGGCCACATGATCCAGCAGGGGATCCAATGGTGCTGGGAGGGAGGGAGGGAGAAAGGAAGGAAAGAAGAAAGGAGATTTCTAACATATAGTGCCATATTATTTTTTTTTTACATGGGCAGCTCTGGGAAACGAACCCGGGTCTCTGGTATGGGAGGCAAGAATTCTGCCACTGAGCCACTGCTGCACCGCCCCATATTAAATTTTAATAACAAGTATTGTAAGTTTATTTGTTTCCCAGTAAAATACTTCCTCTAAATATACAGCAGCTTTCTTTGGGACAACTCAACTAATTGTTCTACTGAATTGATCTGTTAAGCTGTGACTAGGCAAGCATAACTTAATCTTATTGGGGCAAAATGACACACAAAAAAAGAAACGATAAAAGTGGTTAGCAGTTGGCTGTCCTTGATGTGGTATAACTTTAGGACTATGCTAAGGAGAATGACCTAGATTTTCTACTCACAGAACGTTAATTGAAATAGCCCATGGATACTTTTTTTTTTACATTCCTTATGGTCATACAGACATCGCCTAAAAGTTCATTTCTCTGAGTGGATATTTCTCTGCAAGAGTATAAAGCTGAAATAATATTATTACTGCATATTAAACACAGGAGTATGATATGATTTAGTGTAATTCATGATGAATTAACAGCAGAGGGAAATTTTCACTTCAAGCTTCCCCTGATGAACATAGTTTAAGCTTCATAGGCTTAGAGCAAACACAATTTCATGCAGTGAACATTATGATGAATTTCCTTTACCTTAGCTTTTATACCTCTGTAATTATTCTCCAATTTTAGTACACCTGAGGTTAAAGATCTGTTTGCAGGCCTTGGGACAATGTTAGAGAACATAAACTTACAAAGAGTTCAATGAAATATGCTGTGTGATGTTTGCAATAATCAGAAAATATACTAAGAAATATAATATTATTTAGAAAAGAATTTTGAGGGGGATGCTTTGTGGGAAGAAGGTGAAGCAGGATTACCCAGGAATTAGTCCTTCCTTCCAAACAACTATTGAACTGGCAGGAACTGACTGAATGAACTATTTTGAAACTCTGAAGTCTGGTGGGAACACTGTGCAGCATCCAGTGAAGAGCTGAATGAAGAGGCTGGTAAGTTTCAGTGAAGATCGGTGCATTTAACCTTCTGTGTAGAAGTGATTGCCCCCTACCCACATGGCAGGCAGCTGGGGTGCTGAGGGGGTCATGGACATGTGCTCAGCATCCACTTTCCAGCTTTTGCCTACCCCCTACCTCTTCTTCTATTGTGTGATGCTGTTTCAGTCTGCTTATATTCCACAGCCCTGGGAGGCTATTAGGTCTAATGCAAAGGCCAGACCAGACTTGAACCCAGAATCAGACAACAAGATGTTGAATGCTTTTCAGAGCAGGAACTCTCAGTGGCAAGGTTTTTCCCCCAGGGATCAACAAATAGTTAACCCTCAAACAGTACAGATTTGTCTCTCCTCTCCTATGTGAAGTAGTGTGTAATGCCCCAAGCAGTTGGTCTCCTCAGGAGAACAGACATAATGGGATCTCTTCTGCTGCTCCTTTGGACTCCTTTTGCTGTGTTAGTAATAAATCAGTTATTTGTTGAGAGTTTCTGTTGTGCTTTCACCTGTGTTGCCACAATGAACGAGACAGCAACTCACTCGACAGTGGAGACTTCCATCTGCATTCCTGGTGTTGCTTACTGGAGCCAGACTGGGCAATAAGTACCTTGTCCTCCAAAAGCCAAGGGTGTGTGGTCTGATTGATGATCATTGCTTTTGATTTCTGGGAGGCCAGCACAGAGGGTGGCCATTTTAACCCCTTATAGACAGAAGTGGCAGAGGAGTCTTATAGAGAGAGTACCTCTTCTTTTTCTTTCTTTCCAATTTGGGAGTAAAAATAGTGTGGGAAAGTCAGAATCTGACAAGAAAAGAATCCAGCAATCCCAAAGGAGCAGGGGAATTACATTTTCAGAGTTAGAACAACATAATACTCAGATTGCCCAGTTCTCAAAAAATTACAAAACACAGAAAGAAACAGGGAAGTATGGCTTATTCTCAAGGAAAAGGTTATTTGGTGGAAACCATTACTGAGGAAGCTCATACATTGGAATTATTAGTCAAAGACATTAAATCAACTGTTTTAGTTTACTAGGCTAATCAAAGTGGATGCCATGAAATGGGTTTGCCTTAAAAAGTGGGAATTTACTAGCTTACAGTTTAAGGGGGTAAGAATGACCGAATCAAGGCATCATTAAGGTGATGAATTTTTCCCCGAGACTAGTTGTTGGCAATCCTTGGCTCCTCTGCCACCTCAAGTATGTGGTGGCATCTGTCAAACTCTCCCTTCTTTTCCACGTTCTGTTCATTTCAGCTTCTTGCTCCAGTGGTATCCATGAGTCTCTTACTCCCTCTCCTTCTCCCTTCCCCCCTCTATCTCCATTCCATTTATAAAAGACTACAGTAAGACGATTAAGACCCATGCTGAATAACATGTGTCACATCCTAACTGAAGTAGCCTTATCAAAAGATTCTACCTCCAAGGGTTTAAACCTAAAGGAATGGATTTGATTTAAAAACATATTTTTCTGGGGTACATACAGATTCAAACCATCACACACCATCCTCTGGACCCCCAAAAGACATGTTCTTTCTACTTGAAAAGTACATCCATTCCATCACAATATCCTAAAAGCCCTAAGTCATTTTAGTAACAATGCTAAGTACAAATCTCATCAAAATTGATTATAGGTGTGGTCTATCCTGGGCCAGAATTCCCCTCAGTTTGTGGACATGTAAAATTTAGAGAACAAGTTACTGTTTCCAATATACAAATGAGGGATAGGCATAGGATAAACATTCCCATTCTCACAGGGAGAAACTAGAAGGTAAACAGGGGTCATGGCTCCAAATTTCAACCCCCTGCAAGGTATACTCCATTAGATCTCAAGGTCTGAGAGTTATCTACAGAACAATGTCATGTCCTCTGGACCTGATGGAGCAACAGTCCCACCCTCTCCCAGTGCTTGTGAAGAGGCACACTTCCTTTGAACCCTGGGATGAAGGATTCACTCCTGAGAACATTGGTATGATGACCAGACTCTCCACAATCTCCAACGCACAAGTTCAACCATCTCAGAACAGTGGGGTGGTGGCCTGATTCTCCACAATCCCTGGGGAATATGCTCCACCCTCTCTGAAGATGGGTGGCAGCATTCTTCCTCAATAATGGGGCAGAAGGTAAGCCCTCTCCGTATGCCACTCATATTCACCATTTCTGCACAGATGGGTGGGTGCAGTCTCTTGGCCTGAGAAGATATCTTCAGTCCAGACCTCAGCTTCCATGGTTCTCCCTTTGAGTGACTGTTCCTTCAATTTGTCACTTTTAGTCCAGGCTGGCAGTGGTTCCAGTCATATAGCTCTCACAGAAAGCTTGTCGGTTTTGCATGTAGTAAACTGGGGTACAAACCATCAGAGAGAAGGACTTTCAGAGATCCCTCCTTGATAATTGCATATCCAATCCTGGCTTGCACTGAAATGATTGAATGTTTCCATGTTCATTTAAACCCTTATAGAGCACTATTCTCTGGGGACTTCCTTTCTGGAAGCTCAGATTTTTCTAGTCCATTGATTTCTAGTTTCTTAGTGCCCATGAATTCAGTACTCAGCTTATCCTTTTCCTCTCACTGTAATTTTTTACTCATCTTATCCCTCTCACTACATTTACTGTAATCTACAAGGAGAAGCTAAGCTGCACTTTACACATGTAGCTTGGAAATCTCCTCAGCTAAATACCTGAGCTCATCATTTTCAAATTCTGCCTTCCATATAGCTTAACCCATTTATTTATGTTTTAAAAGAAAATGTGTGCATAAATAATTTTAAATGTTGGATATTAACTTGCAAACTCAAACTGACAATAGAAGAATTGAGGATAATTATATTCTTGAGATTGCAGGTTAATGTCCAAAACTTGTAAACAACAACAAAATGAAAGATAATTATGTTCTTGAAAAGCAGAGATGCTGATGAGGAGGGGTTAAGACAGATTATCCTTCCTTTGCTTATTTAAGAAACTATCCACTTAGAAATATGAAAACTCAAATCTGAGCTTTGTGGGAATGGCTACCTAAAAAATAATGCTTTACATTGTCGCAGGATTTCTGCTTAAAAATGGAGACATAACTTCTGTCTAGCAAGAATGTATAATGCTTTACATTGTCACAGGATTACCACTTTAAAAATGGAGACATTACTTCTGTCTAGTAAGAATATAACAGAACAATGGATGAGGATAGTAATAGAGTCAGTTCAATTTCCTTGAAAACTAAAAGAGGTTTGGAATTTTAACAGATTTTAAATCTAGGCATAACAGTGAAGTGAGGCTAATTCTCTTGGCTGTCTAAGATTGGGAAAAGGCCATACCACTTTGCAGCACCTCCTATTTTCTGAATCTGGTCAGATCTGGTGTTTTTGCTTCTGAGGCAGCTCAAGCAAATATCAAGTAATGGTTTGGCTTAAGCAATGGGAATTTACTTGCTTATAGTTTTGACACTAAGAGAAAGTCCAAATCAAGGCATCATTAAGGTGATGCTTTCTTCCCAAAGACTGTGGTGTTCTGGGGCTGGCTGCTATTGAGCCTTGGTCCTTAGTTCATCATGTGACAAGTCCCTTGGTGGTGTCTTGTGGTCTCTCCCTTCTGTTCTGGATTTCATAATTTTCAGCTTCTAGTTGCTTCCCCTGTTAATTTTCTCTCCCTGTCTGTATTTCATTCTTCTTATAAAGGACTCCAAAATAGGATTAAGACCCATCCTGATTGAGGTGCACCATGCCTTCTTAACTGAAGTAACCTTGTCAAAAGGGCCTACTTACAATGGATTTACATCCAAAGGAATGCATTAAATTTATAAACATGTTTTCCTGAGGTACATACAGCTTCAAACCAGCACATCAACTATCTTAAATATGTTCAGTGACATAAAGGAAAATATGGACAAAGACCAAAAAGGAAAATATTGGCCTTACAAAATAAAGAGGTACAAACTATAAAAAGGAACCAAACAGAGAATCTGGAGCTGAAAAGGGCAGTTGGTTGAAATCAAAAGCTCTCTAGAGAGATTCAACATAGATCTGAGCAAGAATCAACAAACTTGAAGACAAGAACTTGAGATTATCCAGTGTGATGAACAAAAAGAAAAAAGAATGAAGAAAAATGAAAAAGAAAAAAGAGATTACAAGGTTAATAGGGGCTGGGGGTTGAGGGAAGTGGGAGTTACTATTTAATAGGTGCAGAGTATCTGTTTTGAGGTGATATAAAAATGTGGGTAATGGATGCTGGTGATGATAGACAATATTGTGAATGCTGTATCCTTTCCTTATAGTAAAAAGTAACCATGAGTATAATAGCTTTTCATGAGTTCTAGAAGTCTTTCTAGTGAACTTTCAAAACTGAGGATGGTTTAGGGAACTCCTTGAACTTGCAATTGGTGTCAGAAGTGAAGAGAACTTGCAATTGGTGTCAGAAGTGAAGACAATCTTGTTGCCTGCTTATTTTTTATTGAGATAATTCACATACCATAAAACTCATCCTTTTATGTGTAAAATTCTGTGGTAAGAAATATATTCACAATGGTGTCAAATCATCACCACTATCTAATTCTGGAACATTTTTATCTTCTTTAAAAGAAATCCTATATCCATATGCAGTCATTCTCTTTTCCCCACCTTCAGCTCCTGGCAACCACTGATCTATTTTTCATTTCAATGGATTTGCCTATTCTAGACATTTCATATAAAAAAGAATCACACAATATGAGTTGTTTTATGTCTGGCTTCCATCCTTTAGGATGTACAATGTTTCTAAGATTCATCTCTGTTTTGTAGCATGGATCAGTAGTTCATCACTTTTTAATGAGTGAATAATATTCTCTTTTATGGATGCACCTCATTGTTTAATTCATCAGTTGATAGACATTTGTTTCCACATTTTTGATATTATGAATAATTTTTCTATGCCATTTGTGTACAAGTTTTTGCATAGTCAAATTTATTGTCCTTTTTTTTAATTTTAGTCATGTTACTTGGTGTTTTGATTTGTATTAACCTAGTGATGTTGAACATCTTTTCATGTGCTTATTGGCATTTGTATATTACTTTGTAGAAGTAGCTACTCAAATTACTTGCATATTTTAATTGGCTTTTCTTTTTATTGTTAAGCTATCACAGTTCTTTATATACTGTAGATACTAGACTCTTACCAGATAAATGATTTGCAAATATTTTCCCTCATTCTGTGGGTTGTATTTTCATTTTCTTGATGGAGATGTTTGAGGCCTGCTTTGGTTTGTAAATGCTGCCAGGAATGCAATATACCAGAAATGGAATGGCTTTTAAAAAGGGATATAGTTAAAGGCCATAGAAATGTTCAAATTAAGGCATCCAGAGAAAGATACTTTGACTCAAGAAAGGCCTATTTATGAAGGCACATGACTGGCATCTGCTGTACCTTGTTCCCAGTTCCATGGCTTTCCAACTTCTGATGCAAGTGGTTTCCTCTCTAAGCCTCTGGGGACCTTCACTTGGCTCCTCTGGATCACAGTTCTGGGTTCTGGCTTGCTTAGCATTTCATGGAAGGCACATAGTGACATTCACTGGGCTCTACATCTCTAAACTCCCATGTCTAGGCATCTCCTCTATGTCGGCACTTGACACATTTCCAAATGTCTGTGTCTCTGTCAGCTCTGGCGCTACTGATCTCCAAGCATCTCAGCTTTCTCCAAAATGTCTGTTCTTTTAAAGGGCTCCAGTAAACTAATCAAGACCCACCTTGAATGGCCAGAGTAACATCTTCATCTGATCAAAAGGTCACATCCAAAATTGAGTGAGTCAATTGCCATTGAAATAATCTAATGAAAGGCTTCTGCCCTACAGTATTGAATCAAATTAAAGAACATGGTTCTTCTGGGGTGCACACTTTAAAACCGGCATATTCCACCTCCTGGATACCAAAGAGGCATATTCTTTCCATATACAAAACACATTCATTCCATTACAATATCACGAAGGCTCAAAACATTTTGGTAACAATGCAAATACAATATAAAATAAAAAGCAGTACAGAATCTCATCAAAGTCAGTTACAGTCTAAGGCAAAATTCTCTTCTGGCTATGGTCCTGAGAAACTCAAAACATGTTAACTGCTGCCAATATACAAAGGAGGAACAGGAATAGGATATATGTTCTCATTTCCATAGCAGGAAATTGGAAGGTCCACCTTTTTCTTGGTTCCACCGTCTCCAAGCCTCAGGGCAATTGGCAGTCTTCCTCTATCCCTAGGGAATTTGTTCCACCCTCTCTGAGGCCTGAGGTGGCAAAAATCTTCCTGATCAATGAAGCAGAAGGCCCACCCTCTGCCTTATGTGCAAATTCATCCTTTCCATGTGGATGTGTGGGCCTGCTCTCCTAGCCTGAGATATCTTGACTTCAGACATTAGCTTCCATGGTTCTTTTTCCTTCGATCTCTCCCCCCTTTTCAGTTCCATTTAGTCTAGACTTGCAGTGGTTCCATTCACACAGATCTCACAAAAATTTGTTGATTTTCCAAGTATCACACAAGGATAAAAGCCATCAGACCAATAGGGGTTTCCACAAATCCTTTCAAGATAACTCCACTTCCAATCCTAGCTTTCTCCAAAATGGCTGAATGGTTCCGTGCTTGGTTAAATCCTCACAAGCAACCCTATTATCTGGGGTCTCAGTTTCCAAAAGCCCCAAATTTTCCAGAGTATCAATTTCTGGTCTCTTTATACCCAAGGGTTCAGTTCTCAATTATCTCTTTCCTGTCACATTCTACTATACTCTGCAAAGAGAAACCAGACTGTATTTTCCATATTTAGTTTGGAAATCTCTTCAGCTAAGTATCCAAGTTCATCACTCACAAATTCTGCCTTCCATTCACAAATATCACCTTCCTTCCAATTTGCAACAACATGCTCATCATTTCTGTCTAAAGCTATCTCTAGGGTCCACATTTCTACCAACGTCTCTTCAATGCATTCTAAGCCTTCTGTATCAAGATCCTCATAACTCTTCCAGAATATTTCCCTTATCCATTTAGAAAGCTTTTCCAACATGTTTGGTATTTGCAAAGCCCAACAGCACCCCAATCTCAATACAGAAATCTGCTTTGGTTTGTAAATGCTGCCAGAAATGCAATATGCCAGAAATAGAATGTCTTTTAAAAAGGGAATTTATTGAGTTACAAGTTCACAGTTAGAGACCATAAAAATGTCCAGAGTAAGGCATCCAGAGAGAGATCCTTGACTCAAGAAAAGCTGATTCAGGAAGGCACTTTGGCTGGCACCTGCTGGTCCTTTTTCCCGGTTCCATTGCTTCCAGCTTCTGATGCCAGTTGTTTACTCTCTAAGTGTTTTGGGGCTTTCACTTAGCTCCTCTGGGACACAGCTCTGGGTTCTGGCTTGCTTAGCATCTCATGGGAAGGCACATGGTGACATCTTCTGGACTCTACATCTCAAAATGTCCATGTCTAGGCATTTGCTTTCTCTGTTGGCACTCCACACATCTCCAAATGTGTGTCTCTGTCAGCTCTGACACAACTGTTCTCCAAGTGTCTGAGCTTCTTCCAAAATGTCTGCCCTTTTAAAGACTGCAGTAAGCTAATCAAGACCACCTTGGATGGCTGTGGTCACATCTCCATCTAATCAAAATGTCAAATACACAATTAAGTGTGTCACATCTCCTTGGAAACAATCAGTCAAAAGGTCACACCCATGATTGAGTGTGTCAATCACCATGGAAACAGTCTAATCAAAGGTTTTAATCCTACAACATTGACTCTGGATTAAAGGACATGAATTTTCTTGGGTACACAACACTTTCAAACCAGCACAAAGCCCAAATGTTGTTAACTTTGATGAAACCCAATTTGTTTCATCTTTTGTCATTTGTGCTTTTGATGTCATATCTGAGAAATCACTGTCTAATCCAAGTTCATGAAGATTTACACATAGGTTTTCTTCTAAGAGTTTTATAGCTTTAGCTCTTACATTTAAGTCTTTGATCCATTTTGAGTTAAATTTCTATCTGATATCTTACAGAGGTCCAACTTCATTATTTTTCATGTGGATATCCAGTTGACCCAGCACTATTTTTAGAAATGACTAGTCTTCCTCCATTGAATTGTCTTGGCACCCTTGTTGAAAATTAATTGATCATAAATGTAAGGGTTATTTTTGGACTCAATTCTATTTCATCAATCTATGTCTATCTTTATAAGTAGTATGCTGTCAATTACTGTAGCTTTGTAATAATTTTTTTATATTGGGAAGTGTGATGCCTCTAACTTTACTCTTTTTTAAGATTGCTTTAATTATTCCATATTCTTCCAATTCCACATGAACTTTTGCCAATTTCTCCAAAAAAAAATCAGCTTGGTTTTTTGATAAGGACTGTATTAAATGTGAAGATCAATTTGGGGAGTATTTTTATTCTTAGGTTGCCAGAGCTACTATATAACAAATGAGACTGATGAGCTTAGACATCAGGAACTTGTTTCCCCACAGTTTTGGAGGGTAGGAGTCTAACATAAAGGTGTTGGCAAGATCATGCTTTCTCAGAAGCCTATGACATTGTAGCGGTGGTTTGCTGGTAATCTATGACTCAATGTGCCTCCATCGCGTGGTCATCTCTCTCCTTGTATGTCTCATCCTCTCTCTTACTCTACTGTATGAATTTCCTCTGCTTGTAAGGACTTCAGTCATATCAGACTAAGGCCCACATTGACTCAGTTTGACCTCACCTTAACTAAGAATGTCTTCAAAGATCTACTTACAAATAGTTTCACCTCCATAGGACCAGGGGTTATGACTTGAATATGTGTTTGTAGGGGATGTGATTCAGTCCATAACATCCATCTTATCAATAGTAAACCTTTCAATCCATAAATATGGAACGATGGAATGTCTTTCCATTCACTTTGGTCTTTTTTTTGAATGTCTTTCAACTGTTTTATAGTTTTTGGTGTTCAAGTCTTGTGATTTTTTTCTTAAATTCAAATTTAGTCCTAAGTATTTTATTCTTTCTGATACTGTAAATGGAATTGCTTTTTGAATTTCATTTCCATATTTTTCATTGTTAATTTATAGAAATATGATTTTTTGGTATATTGATCTTGTATACAACAGATTTGCTAAAATTATGAGTTCTAATAGCTTTTTTTTTACTAACACCTTTTCATTGTTAATATTATATTTAACACTGTATTTTGATGCAACACATTTCTGGTATGGTTTTATAGTCATCAACCAATGAAATACTTAAAATAATATCATGACATAGATGAATATTATCTCTATAATCATAATGAGTAAATTCTGAGAGTTTAAATAACTTGCATAAGTTCTCATGAATAATAAATGGTCAATTCAAGATGGCAACACAGATGTGGATCTTTTTCAAACATGCTTCATTTCAGTTACTTATTCACATATATCTGGAAGGGGCTGAGATATGTTGGAGCAGAGCCAGTTTTGCTGCTGTTCCTGTATGCAAGTAATAAAACAAAAAGTATCTTCCAATAGCCCAATAAGGTGACAATGACAGAGAGTTTATAAAAGGACAGTGGGTTCAAATTACTAAATCCCCACTTCACTGGAGCCTATCAATATTTGCATCAGTTCAAATTTGTTTGGACTAATGTACTGTCTGCCTTATTTAAAGCTAGAAAGAAGTTGACGCAATGCCTGGAGAAAAGAAGAAACAATTTATGAATTTATATATCTATAATGTATAAAGATCCTGTTTTGAACTGTCCTGTAAAACTCAATAGTCATTTGCTTGATTCAATGCAGTTTGTACCAAGTATTCATTAATATTTATCAGAAAGCATAAGCTTAAACTTTATGGCTATAGATTGTTAGAAATTAACTTTGCTATCAGACAACTATTTACAGCTAATGTTTTCTTAACATTATCCATAACAACAAAATCCATTGTCTTACTCATAGCCACTTCTTATTTTTACTGCGAAATTATGATATGATTCTAACTTCAATATTTGATAATAAGTATTCCCTATTTATGGATATTAGATTCATGCTTAACACTAAAATTAGTTCTGCCTGAGGCATAAGGGGACTACATTTGCTCCTTTTGTTTTTCATGCTAATTACTACTAATCTCTATAGACTAGTCAAGCATTCAAATTGCCATAGTAATCAGACTAAAGATTACATACACACACACATGTATACACAGAATCAAGTAATTACATTTTTGATTCAAATATTTTAATTCTATAAAATAATAGATGTAACAAAAATTAAATACATAACATTTTATATGTTTAAATCTCTAAAATGCTGAATTTTTATTTATACTGCAATACTGGACCACGTATACAGTTATGATGTTTCTAGCTAAAATCTGATATTTTTCATTCCAGTAAAAAGCCTGTTGATGAAATCCAAGGTGACTGTATATGTGGGATATGAAAGTTTTGTTTGAGGATCCATTTCTGGGATTTCTTTCATTCCCATCTTGCTTTCTTTCCTTCATTTTCTGTGTAACCCTATCTCATTCTTTGTGCCTCGAATTTATCATACATAAAATTGAAGTAATAATTGTCGTTTATATAGTATTTTTCTAAAAATATATCATAAGAATTAATGAGATTATTTGTCAATAGACCTCCAGGTCACTGTCACAGAAAGGAGAGCATAACTGGCCTCTGGAGAAATAGGGGAGATATGATATGAGGAGGAGAGAAGAAACCTTGATGAAGTAAGAGAGATACTGAAATGGAGCTGCGTAATGACATCAGCCTTTACAAAACTGGATAAGGTGAGTAAGAAAGGCTGAGGGATAAGAAGATAAGTACTTGGAAAGTCCTGACATTTATCCTTGTTCTGATACAGACCTGTCTTCTCTAATTCCTAACCACTAAACACTGCCCAACCCAGACTAGGTTATGCACAGTTCCTCTGTTCTTCCATTAGATCAGAGATGCCCATCTTCTCTTCCTATCATTTATCACAGAAGATCTTTAATGTGACTCTCTTGTCCACTGTACTTTGATACTTAAAGACAGAAGTTGTATCATATTTGTCCCAGTATCCACAGGATGTAGCACACAGGTATGCAGTCACCTGTATGACTGTATGGTTATGCCATTTTGTTTGGAGACTATAAATGACTCTCTGGTCTTTTTAAAGCCTTGCACAACATTTTTTGGCACTCAGAGATAAATGTCATGAGAAGGGCTTTAATCTAATATTCATGATTCACTCTTTTAATTGCCCAGTTGCCAATCCTTGTTTTTTGGTAATGACAGTGAAGCAGGAAGAACTTCCTATTAAGTTAAAATTGATGTTCAAAGTAAAGGTACTCAGCACTAAATCTGAATTAGTAATTAGTAATTAGAACAGTCCATATGCTTGATGGTGATGTTTCAGTTAACATTTTCTTTAATCAGCTAATGATGCAATCCGCTAAGCTTGCCTTTTCCACTTTAAACTACTTATTTTTCTTAAATGTGAAGTCATCTAATCATCTTAGCAAAATACATGCCTAAAAGCAGAGAGTTTTTTAAATTTCCTAGGCTTAGAGAAAACTTAACTACTTCTTACATTTGTTTCTTATCTTCTGAATCAAGATCACGCATAGTCAAAACACGTTGTTTTTCAAAGACTTAAGTTCGAAAGCAAATGGAATTTCGAGAAATTCACAAATGATGCCATCTGCTGCATAGCTCTTTGTAACATGTCTCTTCCCTCATGTGGTGCAAACAGCTCATTCCAAAATGGCTGAAGAAAGGGACACCAAAGATCTCAATTTTATATGGTTTGTTTGCTCATATAGTTTATAGAGATGAAATGATTTGGGGGTTGCCTAATTCATCTCTCAGAGTGTAGATGGATAGTGAGAACAGCTTCACAACAATGACCAGCCTGTTAGCTAAGCTTGCAAAGCAAATGCCCTACCTCCAATTCTAGGCACTTCTCACTACATCATACTCCTTGTCCACCATTCAACATTATACTTTTCAGGTATAAGTCTGAAGTGGCTTGCTTCCTCCATTCTACTTTTTGCCGCACCTGTTCATTAATCTATTTAATTAACATGCAGTAGATTCTTTCAGGAATTATTTCAACTTCTATAGATACTTTGAGTTAACTCACCATCACGTGTTGGGAGATTAAACAAATTTGAAGAACTAAGAAGAAATGATAAGAGTCATTTAAAAACCTTCTGTTTTAGTTAACATACTGCCCTAATAAATTCCTATAATGTTAAGAGCTGGGATCCATGTTTTATTTAAATTACAAAGACTTCTAATCTATGGCATCATTTAACTATGAAATAGGGCATGTGTTTAAGAAACAAAAGACAAAGCAAATCATTTGCAATAAAAACAGAACTCTTTTTTTTTTCTGCAAAAAAATTGTTATATCTTGTTATGTGCATAGCTTTGTTTTCCCTTTCATTATTTCCAGGTCTTTCTTATCAGTTTTTTTTATATTACTAATACACTGCTGGATATAAAGTCTGAAAAATATATGTATTCATTATGCAAAATAAAGAGCCATAAATATGGGTGGCTTTATAAAAAAATTTGACCGAAGTCAATAAATGCAATTTAGAACAAGATTTTGCAAAGGAAAAAAATTATAAATGGTATTCAATCCTGCAGGCCAAAATTGCTGGCTTTTTCATTTTCCAGAACAGAGCTCAGAAAGACAGGAACACGTATCCTATGATGACAGCAGTGAGGGAAATTTATCCCCCTCCCCTATACCACACACCCTTTAGTAATAAATGCTCCAGACCTCCAGAGGGGTTCAGAGACAAAAAAAAAAATTCATGAAACAGAAATTCATCGATTATGGCCTGCATATGGAATAAATAAATGATGTGTTGATGTTCTTTAGAGTCTTGAACAATTTTAATGAGGAGTTTACACAAACACACAGTCACTGGCTTTCAATAGAAAACTAAATGCAAAGTAATGCCCGGCCCCTCCCACACAGGAAGAAAAGGAAACTAAATTCAAGAGCCATTGCCTATGTACCAGATACTGTCACATGCAAATTATTTCAACTTTATCCCAACCCTGTCTAGTTAATGAATGTGAAAACTGAGCAGAAGACGCTGAATGATTTGTACTGTCACTTAGCTGACAAGGGGAAGAACTCGAATTCAAACTCTGCCTAACACGCTCGTAACCAAGAAATTAAGACTTAACATATAATTATGATGACTGAATCATTATACTGATGGCTTTTTCTTACTTTCTAGTTTATTGTAGAATAGCCAGTAGGAAATAACTGATATTACTGAACTGTAACCCAGTTGCCTTGATCTTTGATGATAATTGTTTAACTACATAACCTTTATCTTGGGATTGTAAAAACCTTGTGGCTGGCCCCACTTGCACCCCCCTTATCCTATTTCACAACTTTAGAGTCTTATGATCACTAAAGACATTCCCTAATGTTTATTAATGAAGACACTTGAGTCAGCCAGAGCTAGCCACCCCCAATTCCTAAGTTATCTTACTAGACAGAACTAGAGCTACCATAATTGCCCCCCCGATATATACATAGCTTGAAACAATCTCTAAGTGACCTAAACCTCATTATAATACTAAAAATCACGCCCATCATCATAGTAAGGCTGCCATTTTCTTATACACATTCCGTGACTAACCATAAAATCAGTCTACTCATGCTCAATAATTAGATCCTCTCTAACCTCATTGTCTGGAGCCATTGTGCTCATTATCTTAAAACCTGCCCATCTTTTAATATTATACGACTCTCAGAGTTACTGCAGTGCAGGGAGGCAGATTTTACGCCATAGGTCATCTGTACTCTGCATAGCAATAAAACCTTTCTCCTTTTTGAAACCTCAGTGTTATAGATTAGCTGTCATGTGCATTGGACAGAGAACCACAGTTTGATAGGTATCACCTTTACCTCAGAGCAGTTCTCCCACTGACCCACAAGACCACCATCAGATTCTGACTGAGGCTAAGCGGATCAAGGGAACACTTTGAAACAAAAGCCAGAATGAGGAAAGTCTCTCCTGGAAGAGATCTAAGAGTCCCTCACAACAAAATAGGAAGAAACAAACTTCAAATGGCAATTACATTAATTCCTCTGAGGGCCTAAACAGAATTTTAAAAACCACATAATTAAAGACATCAGTATAATTATCAGGCCTAGATTCCAGTTCTAACTATCAGAGTGGAACTCAAATTAATTTATCCATTCTCTGAAGCAGTGGTTGTCAGCCAATAGTGACTCAAAATAATGGAACACATATTCAATTCAAACATAAATACCATAATTTTAACACAGTAGTGGTGAGGTGGATCCTTAAAAAATACACCTAGAATAATTTACGTTTCTTTTTCTGGCAAATGGGAGTTATTTCATAACTTTAGTGTTTACTTAAGTTATACTAAGAAAATTTTTGAGGTTCCGTAAGGCAATTCAGAACTTGACCATATGACTGCATTAAAGCTGCATTTTTGTGTATGTATGCCAACATACTTGTTTTCTCTCACTGTAATGCATGTATTGTTTAAATGTTTATAAGTTCAGAGGGATAAATATGCATCTGTAAAACTATTACTTCCTTTAAATTATAAATTAAGTGTATATCAAATTGTCATTGTACTCTACCAGTTTCAAGACCAGAAAAAGTAGACATTTATTTGAATATAGTTTCTTACCATTTATCAGTATCTGCATGTAGAACTCAACGACTTCCTTATTTTATAGGAGTTTTATTCCATGTGAAAAATAGTTCTCTACACCTTGTTTCTTAAATGTATAGTAAAAGTGATGAGCTTGTAAAAAAACCTTAAATGTTTTAGTACATCCATGAAAGAAAAAAAGAGGAAATCTATACTATTTCCTACAAAGATGTTATTTCAGACATTAGAATAATTTAGAAAAAAATACTAATGCATGTATTTTATATGTACCCAGAGATTTTATCAATGTAAATACTAGTAAGAACTCAGAGAAAAATTGAAAAAACATTTAAGAATGAATTGAACTATGAAAAAATAGAGTAATTTAAAATTATTCCTGGGGTCTGCATATTCTTTTGCCTCATATACAATATAAATTAACAAATTAGGATATATTAAAATGAGAGCAGAACAATCTCCCCTGAGAAACAGGAAACTGTTCCTTCAAAATACTACATTAAAATCTATTCTACACATTTTGTATGTCATCACAGCTGAAGTAAAACATGTCTGCACTTTGGAATCAGACAGCTCTGGATTTAAATCATAGTTCTACCTTTCACTGGCTGGGAGATACTGAGCAGTTTACACAGCCTACTCAAGCATTCATTTCCCCACCTACGAATGAACACAACATTAACATCTATTCTATAGGATGTTGTGACTTAATGCATATATAACACGTTATCCAGCAAAGATAAGCTCCAAAAATATTAATTCTCAAAACTCTATACTCATATTCCAAAACCATAGTTTATGTGGTTTTACGTATATTTGTGGTTAAGCCATAATGGAGTTAACACAAATCTCATCAATAGACAGGAGTATCCTATGACATCTGAGTTGACAGGGACTGCACACTTTATATAGTACACCTATCGGTAATGAACCATACAAAGCACCTAGTCCAACCACTCTTGGACTCTGTATTCTCTAAGGTGCTAATGAAATGTTTTTAACAATCACTGGCATTTTCATGAGTTATTTGATGGCACTGATCAGATGAGAAATTTCCCAAGACACAGATGTAAAGGGGTCTTAAAACCTCACTAGGTACCAGGTAAATGAGGTATCTAAACATGACTGCTTGCATAAATAGAAAAATGTTCATTTGTGTTCCTTTGGATTAGTTTTCTATTGCTGCATACAAATTGCCACAAATTTATCCTCTTAAAACAAATTTATTACCTCATAGTGTCTAGTCAGAAGTTCAAGCACAGTGTGATCAGGGTCTAACCAGGCTAAAATCATGGTATCATCTGGGGCTGTGGTCTCATCAGGGGCTCAGAGTTCTCTTCCAAGCTCACTATTGTTGGCAGAATTCAGTTCTTTGCAGCTTAGAACCAAAGTATCAATTTTCTTGCTAGCCATCAGCTAGGGACTACCCTTAGCTTCTAGATGCTGGCTACAGTCCCTCGCCTTATGGCCCCAGACATATTAAACGACATGAATGCTGACCTTTTTTCATGTCAGCCCGAATGTGTTTAATTGACTCCCTCTTTAGCAAACAACAAGAGGAAATGTTCTGTTTTTTTTAAAGGGCTCACCTGTTAGGTCAGGACCATTAGCATAACTTACCTTTTGCCATACAACATAAGATAATCATTGGCTTGATGATGTCACATCATATTTGAAGGCCACTCACTCTCATGGGGATTATATAGGGCATGCCCACCAGGGGTTGGGAATTTGGGGAGCCATCTGGGCCATTTTAGGATCCTGCCTACAATACCTTCCTAACAGTAAACTGAAGGGGGAGGAAAGGAGCAGAGGTCCTTGGCAAAACTAACATACCTCTGTTGGGAATTCTGACCATGGGCACATGCAAATTGCAAAAGTCCCTGAAGCATGTGCCACTAGCCCCAAGACACTTGTTTATTCCTTAATCTCACAAAATAAATGCTAAGCACAGTTTTAAAAAAATGTTTGAGGGAGTGATAAAGTATTAGTCTTCCATGGACATCCATATTGTCTGTCACATACTTTGTCATTATTACGATATTTCCTTATTTCAAAGCTTCTACTGAGGATAGAACACACTATTGCCATAAAGATAGTTTTTGGCATCAGGGAGTGATGCTACTTTAAATATTTGGCAGTACATTAATTCCCATTTTATAAATGTTAAAATATAAGCAACAAATAATCAACTTTGAAGATACTGTATTATTATCAGAGTTGAGGCCCAGGGAGATAGAGATAGAGATATCAAGTGACTTTCTCAAGGCCGTAGTCTATTATACTCCAGATCAGTTGGAAATGGGCTATATGACTGTTAGCAACTCAGCTGGCCCAAGAAATGGGAGTTGACTCCAGGTAGCCCTGATGTCCATGTTAGATATCTGGAACACTGCTAATTGTGTGGATCACATACTGGTGGGAGTTATGGCTCCAAGAAGCATCCTCCCAGGTCAGGGCTGGTGCACGAATTGGCTGGGGCTGCCCTGCAGGAGAATGCCATTTTTGGGATAGCAGTTAAGTATGGCTAGGAAATGCAGCACTGGCAAAGGGTTAGTTGAGTGAATGTTTCACTTGGAACCCAAGGATTCAAAGTCATTGTTAAATGATTCCCTACAATCGGCACATTCACTGTCCCTTTTATTTCCTCTGGAAACTATTGAAGCAGCAGATCCCTATTCTCTTCAATGATCCCCACTGGAATAATTAAATGGAAGAATGAAGATTATTTGAATCATCTTCATTGAAGAAACAATTTACAGGCATTGACTCCCTGGAACTGGAGGATTAAATTTGAGGGGAAGCTGTAATACTTTCCCAAATTAAAAACCATGTGTGTATGCATGCTATAATTCTTAGGAGCAAAGATAGTAAGTGGAGAACAATAGTACGATGGTGTGCACATTCTATAAAAAAATGCCAAAATAAGCTTACCCATGTAGCCATGCTGGCCTTATTATACCAATCTGTTTCCAGTTTCTTGGGGGAAATTTAGGGAACAGCTTTACCTATATTTTCTGTCATGTTAAGACAACTTGAAATTTGGAGACAGCGGGAAACTGATAGGAACTAGAGGAAAGGAAGTACGAATACCTATGGCATAAAGGACACTACTCTTGGGTTAGTGAGAAAATGGAGTAGCTGCTTGGTAAAGATTATACAAGATGGAGCATGAAAGAGAATAAAAAGCTAGAAAGAGGTCACTGGTCCAAATTGAAAGCATTTATTGACCCCTGGAATTTTTAAATTAATGTTATAATTATTCACCTTTTCTTTATAGGCACTTATTGAAAAAATTGAAGCTAGGTAGTTCTTTGTTTAAGACATTTTGCTAGCTACAACTGAGAGGTTGTATAGTAGCCCCTATTCGGGTATTTGCAATTAGTTTATTATTTGACTGCCTTGGAATAAACATAAAACTATGTTCTCTCATCCTTCCTGAGAATGAATAACAGGGCATTTTAGATACAGAGTATATTTTCATGTTAATGTCATGGATATAAAAACTTAAAAATAATGAGCCAGTTCCAAAGAACCCCACTTAACTTATATTTGCCTATAATAAGAAGCTCTACGTATCAAGATAGAGTTGCACCTGAAATAGATATGGCCGTTTTCAAGAAGATGTGATATGCCTTCATGTTCTGAGAATAAAAGAGGCTTAAAAGGATCTTCATGGTCTCAGCAGAGAGAGTGAGCTGGCCAAATTGAGTTACAGAAAAACAGGTGATACACTTGGGAGCTTTAGGTGGATTAAATTCACAACACCCAATAAATTGCATCTTCAGGAGAAGAGTGAGGGTCAATGAGCTCTCTAAGAATATTCCAAGCACAGATTTTCATACTCATATCCTTACCACAGTTACATTTAAAATTGAAACAAGTTCTGCTCCACTATATTTTGGTAATTCGTACCCAGGAGGTATAGAAAGCAATCTGCCTCTGGGGTCACCTTTTTATCTTGTCTATGGATCATTGTTTATCTCTGATTTACTTTAGTGTATATTAAATTTGTGTTGTTAATTTCTACTTACTGATTTTTTGAATCATCTTGTATTGTCCAAACCTTGATTCTAACGTTCTTGAATTTAAGAATTTGGTATGGCATTACAGTACTCAATTTGCCACAGACTCAGTAGACAACCAAGTTATAGTAAACAGACTGAGTTGCAGATGGAAGGCTGTCCAACAGATAAGTTATAATGTCTAGCCTTTTTTTTTTCTTAAAATATGGAGCCCTATCTACTCCACCCAGTCAAAAGCGTCCTAGACAGATTTTTCTGCATAGTTATGTTTACCTGGGTAAACATGGAACCAAATAAAAAAGTTTAGAAACAGAATGAGAAAATTAATTTGTTATATTAATCAGTATCATAAGCTTAAAATAAAAACTGACTGATTATTGTATAGTTTTTAGAGACAGCAAGTTTAATTCAAAAGGAACAGTGGGTCTTATCTGAATGTTAGAACATTCTCCTTAAAATATAAAAAAGTATACTTCCTCCTATAACATTTATAAACAAATTTTGATATTATGAATCAATTTCCAGATATATTTTGATTAGTGCTAAACTTATTTAATTAAACCTTGCAGCTCTACTTCCTCACAAAGAGCTTAAAATCTGGAAAGTTCATGTCAGAAACCAGTGTCTCTCTTGGTGTTGACAATAATATTGGTATGAAACATCTTTCAGATCTCTCATTTCTTTCCTGTATGTAATACAAAGCCTATCATCAACTCAGCCTCTAAGTAAACATAGCAATATGTGGTCTCAACATGGGAGCCATGCATTGCTTTGAAGACAGTGTCAATTATTGCTTAAATATTCACAACTGGCTCTGCATCCCAACAGTTGGCAGTTGCACATTTACTCAGAAATGACTCTTTTATGTAATATGAAGGTTTGAAAAAACCCACTGTTCTCATCTATCATACGTAGTCTACTTCTTATAAAACTCACATTCATGCTCAGACAAGCACTCCCTACTCAGTTTGTATATATTGCCACCTTCTAACAGTTTCAGTTGCAGCAGGGCAATGTTATCTCTGAATAGATAATGAGTATTATGTACAAAAAAGACTGTATTCCAATTGTATCTTATTTTTAACGTGCCCTAGCCTCACAGTCACTCTAAGCCCTACTGAGACAAGATAAGCTGTGTCCAAGAGCCTAAATGTACTCTGCATCATTGTTTCTAGCTGCCTCATATGTGAGTTCCACTTATGGCATACTCACCTGGATAACATTCTACCTCCTGCTAGATGTAGTGATGCTTTGTCCTGAATTGTTCCTCCCCACCGCCCCTCCAGGATACTGACTGCTGTCTATCATCATACCAGTTACCTAATTCTCCCAAATTCACACCTTTGATAAACACTGCCAGCTGAGTTAAATCTAAATATAGCCGAATGAAGATGACGTCAAGCTTCAGCTCATGGCATTGACCCAAAAGAAACCAGGAATCCTCTCTGGCCTGGAACATATTGGTCCAGCCAGAAATGGTGGGTTCACTCTAGATCCCAAGAACTCTTTCCCACCAGCAGTTGAGGTACAGCGTTCAATATACTATAGGGGACGTAGGCATGCAAGTGGGGCAATCACCGCATTTCTTAATACCCACTCAGCCCATATTCCCCTGCTCATTGCATACATCCTCATCCATTGGATACACCAAGGCCAATGGTATAGAATTAGGAAGTAATCTATGAGCCAACTCCCATGGAGTGTATACTGGTTTGACTCTGTTATGTACCCCAGAAAAGCTATGTTCTTGTAATGCATCTTTGTGGGTGCAGGCACATGGTGGTGGGACCTCTTGGATTAGGTTGTTTCCATGGGGATGTGACCCACCCAATTCAAGCTGAGCCTTAATCTTTTACTGGAGTTTTTTAAGAGAGGACACAGAGAGCTCAGAGCTTGGAAATGTTTGGAGATGAAGAGAAAGAAATGCTCCAGGAGAAACAAGCAGGGAACCATTGGAGTTCAGAGGGAAGATGCCCAGAGACATTTTGGAGAGAGTCATTGGAACCAGAATCTAGAGATAACAAGGACCAGCAGATATTGCCATCTGCCTTACCATGTGACAGAAGAACCCCTAGATGCCAGCAGCCTTTCTTCACAGTCAAGGCATCTTTCTTTGGATGCCTTAATTTGGACATTTTCATAGCCTTAGAACTGTAAATTTGTAACCTAATAAATCCCTTTTAAAAAAGTCAACCCATTTCTGATATTTTGCATTCTGGCAGCTTTAGCAAACCAAACATAGAGCATACCTAGACCACCATTGTGCACTTTCACATCAGGCTCTGAAGCCATGAGAATAGCTCCTGATTTGATCTGTGCGCTCAGCCCCACATTAACCCCAATGATTCCCTAACCATCCCCTGCGCTGGCCCCAGCTTGTGGGAGGCACCAGCGTACCTCAGATCCAAGCCTCATTTCCACTGTTCCTTACTGTCATGGTCAGGTTCATGTGTCAACTTGGCCAGGTGGTGGTACCTGTTTGTCTGGTTGGATAAGTGCCGGCCTGTCTGTTGCAATGAGGACATTTCATAGAATTAGATCATGATCACATCAGCTGCATTCACAGCTGATTCCATTTGTAATCAGCCAAGGGGAGTGTCTTCTGCAATGAGTGATGCTCAATCTAATCACTGGAAGCCTTTTAAGGAGGATTCAGAAGAGACAGGTTCTCTTCCTGCTTCAGCCGGCCAGCCTCTCCTGTGGAGTTCGTCCAGACCCTCCATCAGAATTGTCAGCTTCACAGCTTGCCCTGCAGATTTTGGACTCTGTGTTCCCGCAGTTACGTGAGACACTTTTATAAATTTTATATTTGCAAGTGTTCCCTGTCGATTCTGTTTCTGTAGAGAACCCCAACTAATACACTTACCTTTTGTTTATTTAAAATATTCTTTCCTTACACACCTGTGACTCTATTATGAATGTTCATATATTTATTTTTAAGGTGGAATGTCAAGATTTACCAAGAGCAAGAAATAAATAGAGCTTACATATGAGAGAATACTTTTGTAAGAAAATCACCCAAATTGTTTATATTTACTGGACAATTTTCCAGTCTCTTAAGGTCTCTAAGATGACTTTTTTTTGTGTGGTAATTCTATAAGCATCACAGTGAATAGAGAGGAGATTTGATAAAACTTTAAAATTGGAGAATCTGTAATTTATAATTTTATACTTTCCTTTTCCATAATAGCAGAGCTTTTGATTTTGAGTTTTCCTACATAATTTGATCTTTTATTAGATCTTCTTTTCCTTTAAGATTATGCCCAATAAGTGAAACCCCATCTTTCTCAAACAAGAGGAACTTGTGGCAGCAATAATATTTGCATGAGCAGCAAAACTTGGTGTTACAAACAAATGAACAAATTGATATGAAGTGTCAGAGTGTTGTACTGTGACATTCAGCATTTGCCATCAAGTTTTAATAACTTGCATGTTATTGAAGAAATGCTCTGAAGTGATAAAGTTGCCATTTTAATTCATGAGAATATTTCTACAGCTCTCCTCAGTAATAATTCAAGATGTTCAAATACTGATTGATTATCTGAGCAGAAAATATTCTGGAAATTTTTTTTAGGATTACCAAGAGTGAAATGTTAATGAAGACTTTGGTAACTGAGTCCAGATGACAGCATAATAGGTCTGAATCATGCTAATTACATTTACAATTAAAGTGGGAGTTGAAAAAAATTTTGATATAGGTTTTTCTAACTTGGTTAACTCTAGGAACAGAGGACATTTGACCAACAGGCTAAATTCTGTCCAGGCTGCCTTAAACTGACAAACAATGAGTCTCCAATTATCCTTTTAGGCCTAGAACCAGAATTTCATTTACTTCAGATTCCACCAGACTTAGTTATTTACATATTATTGTCCCTTTAAAAAAAAAAATCCCCACGCACCAGTTCTGCTTGCATTTACATAATATTTTCTTTAAATGAATTCACATTTTTATTTAAACTTATTTTATAAGGAAGTCTAATTTTTTTCCATGAGTGGTAAACCAGTTTTCCTATGCCCTAATGGGAGGGTGACTATAAAACAAACCTAATGGAAACAAAACAATAGTATTAAATTTTAGCTAGATAATGATGCTTAACAAAGGCTTTGAGTTTAAAGTTTGTCTTTTTGCTGCAAGGGGACAAAACAAGTTTTAGAGAACTGTTAAAACCAGAATAAGACTTTCCTCCTTGAGTAATCAATTCTAAAAAATAGTTGAAAAAGAAGTACTTTTCTAACCACTGTCTGATGACCCACTGACCTGCTTTATCACATAGGAATTTGTTCAGTGGCATATAACAAATCTCCAAATACAGTGGCCTAAGTCAATAGGAGTTGAATTGTTCTTATATTAAACAAAGTCTGGAGGTAGAGAGGACAGGGATGTGGCATATGCTTGAGAAAGTCACCAGTGACCCAGGTTCCCCCTAACCCTCAGCCCCTCCACCCGTAGCACTGCACCTGGCCTCCCTTGAAGAACAAGAATAAAAGGCAAAAGACAAAGGGCACACAGTCAAGTCTTCCCTTTTTAATTGAAAAAATATATATTGCCTACTCTTCAAATAGACGTTAGATTCCATCTCGTTCATCAGAATAAGACACCTGGCTACTTTTAGCTGTAAGAAGTTCTGGGCATTTGCTATCTTGAAAAACAAAACAAAACAAAACTGGGATTCTATTAATAAAGATAAAGTGGGGAAGACAATTAGCAGTGTCTGGCACATATCATGACAAGCTTTTCTCCTTGGATTTGTCCTTTATTATCCTTTATATATCTTCCAAATGGAGAAAAATTCCTACCAGTCTGGCTCACATTGTATATAAACGTCAGGTATTATCAGTGACTATTTCTCTGTTGGGTCCCATTAAAGGGTGGAAAGACCTTCTTAGATAGCAATGAAGTTTATTAAGAAACCTGAGTTCCATATCCCTTGAGATAGTAAAACCTAGGATTATTGGCACCCACAATTAGTTCAAGGACCCCTCTCCCCCTACTCTATTTGCTCCCTTTTCTGTCTCACTATCTCCACATTTTTATTCAGGCAAACACAACAATTCTATCTGAAATGTATCAGTGATATCAACAAAAGTGAGATCTATTTTGCTGATTATATTACTAAATGCCTCAAATCTTTATAGTGTTGCTTATTATCATTATCTAGCATAACTTTATTTATTTATTTATTCTTAATCCTTTGTGATTGTTCATCTAACTGCATTCTGAGATCACATGCTTACCTGAACGATTTATCTCATTCAAATGCACAGAATAATATCCCATCCAGAGCAGTCTGAATACCTCAGAATAAAAGAAACTGCAGCTGAGGAAATTTGTGGCTCCCCTGAGTCTAAAGTTTTAGAAACCTCTCTTATGTTTTCCATTTTTCCACAAAATCGAAGGCTTAAATGTGAATAATCCTTGTGGTTACATTTTATCCAGAGAGATTACATACCTGCCAAGGTATTAACTGCCCAATTCTACTATAGTAGAATGAAATGCAGAAAAGAAACAATTTATTTGATAAATCAAGAACTTCTATTTTGCTGTAAAATAACTAGAAACAATATGGAGAGATGAATTTTTAAAACTCCAGTTTTCTTAATTAACGCCTTAGTTCTCTACTTTATTAGCATATATCTGACTTGAAGTTAATAATATTTGGTGTTTTTTTCGTGTACTTGAAAATCCAAAAGCATTTAACTTGCATAATCTTATTTTATGCAATTTTTATAAAGTAGGTAGGGAGTGATTATCATCTACATTCTATACATCACATTGAAAGTGCATCAGTGCCAGATGAAGAATCTACATTCTGACTGCCAGACTACTGGGAAAATTTCCTTTCACTTAATACATGTTAAAGAGGCAATCTGAACTTTCACATGTATTGAAAATGAGCATCAAGTCCCATAATTACGTCTCATTGTTACAATTTCCCTGTGCAGTGTCTGAATCTGCCAAGGTCCAGGACAGGAAAAGCTCCTCTCTTTGCTCATTTGGGAGAAGAACTGATAGGAGGAGGAAGAGACATTTATTAACCTTTTCTGTCATGGTTCAAAATGTTCAGCATCTTATTTAAGCAGATTTTCCCCACCCTGAACTCTTAGGGATATTCTCCTATGTTTTCTTTTCTAAGAAATTCCCCAGTTTTGCCACTCTCATTTATGTCCTTCAAGTCACTTGACATCTGTTTTTGTGAAATGATGTGAGGCAGGGATAGTATTTTATTTTCCCCATACACATAAGCAATTGCCCTGGAATCATTTATTGAATGTGTTTCCTCTCCCCACTAATCCATGATGCTACCTCTGTAGGTGTAAAGCTATGTCTGTGAATCAGCTAAGAGATCAATATGCCTGGAGTAACTGAGATTCCACTGGTATAGAAGTAAAACTCTTTATCAGTGCCATACTCTCTCAATGACCATGATATTATAGTAAGTTCTGATATCTGGCAAGGCACTCTAATGCTTAGAGGTTGGGGATGTGGGAGGAAATGAGGAGGGACTGGTGAATTAAGAGATGAATGAAGACAAATCATAATCTAGTAATGAACTGAAGAAAACAGTCTCACCTGAAGTACTGCAATCGTTTCCTTGTCCCTATGCCTTTGTCCTTGCCCCTTTACAATCTTTTTTCTTCCTATCAGCCCAAATAAAACTCTTAAAATTTAAGTGAGATCATGTCATTCTTCTCATCAAATTCTTCAATGACTTCCCATCTCACTTGGAGTAGATTCTGAGGTCCCTTACATGGCTTACACAATTTAAATAATCTCAGCTGACCCTAACTCTGACCTCATTGCGTCCCACTCTCCACTGCTGACAATCTACTTCATTAACTGTACACTGGCCTCATTTCAGTTCTTCAAATAGGGCCTCTGTACATGCTTTCCATGAAAAATTCTGCTGGATATCGTATGACTACTCCGTCTCTTTATTCTCATCTTTGCTTGAAAGTCACATCGTTAGAGAAGCTTTTCATGGACACTTGAATAATAGAGCATTTCCTTCCATTACCAATCTTTTAAAATGTAACTTTATTGAGACACATTCATAACACCATACAATCCACCCAAGTATACAATCAGTGCTTCACAATATCATCACATAGTTGTGCGTTGATCACCATGATCATTTGCATTACTCTAGAAAGAGAAAGAAAAAGGAAAAACAAAACCCCAAACATGTCATACCCTTACCCCTCCCTCTTTTTGACCACTAGTATGGCAGTCTTCCCAATTTTCAGGCTTACAATAGTCTTAAATAGCCCGGTAGGTTAACTAGAATAATGTAGTATTGACAAAGATAGGTATATAGATCAGTGGAACAAAACAGAACACCCAAAGTAGATCCATACAAACACAAGCAACTGACTTGTTTTTTGCTTTTTTTTTTTTTTTTGCAGTATAGTTATATAATCATTGTGAAAGATGAGGGCTACTGGCTTACAGTTCAACAACTTTAGGTATTTCTTTCTGGCTGTTCTAAAACACTAAAAATAAATATCTATAGAATGAGTCAGTAGTCACAGTCATTTGTTAAATCCTAATTTCTTGGTTACACCTCCTCCCTCTCATTTGATCTTTCTCTCAATCTTCAAGGATATGTAAGCAATGACCATTTTGCCTTCTTCTTGCTGGAAAGAGGTGTTGACCTTATGGGGTAGAGGAATGAAACTGATGATGTTCTTGTTGAGACCAGTACTTCTGTGTTTCAGGACTTATCCGGCCTAGGAACAATCTGGAGGTCTTAAGTTTCTGAAAAAATAAACTTACTAAGAAAAACATTTCTATAGACATAGATAGAGCCCAGGGAACTCCCTAGGGTTTTCAGGAATATTACTGATTGTGGAATGGCATTCCATGTTAGTTTGATATATCTGAATATATCTTGCAATAGCCAGACTGACCTCTCGCCTATTTGAAATCTCTTAGCCACTGAAACTTTACTTTGTTCCATTTCTTTTCCCCTTTTTAGTCAAGAAGACATTCTCAATCCCACAATACCAGGGCCAGGCTCATCCCTGGAAATCATATCCCTCATTGCCAGGGAGATTTATACCCCTGGGAGTCATGTCCCATGTAGGAGTGAGGGAGTGAGTTTATTTACTGAGTTGGCTTAAAAAGAGAGGCCACATCTGAGCCACAAAAGAGGCTTTCTTGGGGTAATGCTTAGGCACAATTACATGCAGGCTTATCTTTGTCATTGCAGAAATAAGTTTCATCAGAGCAAGCCTCAAAATTGAGGGCTTGGCCTATTAAATTGGGAGTCCCTAATGCTTGGGAGAATTTCAGGAATTCCTCAGGTGGAGTTTAATAGTTCAACCTTTTCCCCCAATCACTCAAGGTGACTTTGCAAATATGTTTTTATTTTTTGCCCAAAATCCTTTGGAGTATATCCAGGTATTACAGAACAATAAGATCTTATTCACTATTCTAGTTTCCATGTAATTAGGTTGTTTGAATAAACTGACCAGACAGGTTAAATTAGATAGTGTGCTACAGAAAATTTAAATTTGGACCAAATAAACATCTCTTCCTTTCATCTCATATAAGAATTGAAGTTTTAAAATACAGACAATATCAACCTTTACCCTGTATTCTGATTAACCTTAGTCCTAACCAGGTTCATTTCATTCATATCTCTAATTGGAGTCTGTTATCTTTTTCAGCTTCTTTAACAGTTGCTGTATGGAATAATGCTGACTTTCAGAGCTTCAGAACTCTATGTCTCAGGTGTTACACATGTACCCAATGTTCCAGGAAACTACAAGGTTATAACAAAAAGCACAGTATCTCAGAATTTAGAAATAACAGTTAAAAACTCAGGAACAGATGTGTCTGCTGTGAGAACTTACAATCTAGGAACCTTTACAATATGCCTTATTTGAACATTCTGTACTCCTTAGTCATATATTGCCCAATCTCTTTCCACATTCTATCTCTGATAACCTATACATTTGAATTCAATTCTCAGAGTTTGTCCATTATAGTTAGTTTATATTAGTGAGACCATACATTGTTTGTCCTTCTGTTTCTGGCTTAGTTCACACAACATAATGTCCTCAAGATTCATTCTCCTAGTTACATGCCACACAACTTCATTCATTCCTGTAGCTGCTCAATATTCTGTCATATGTTAATGCTCTGTTTTGCCCTTCTGTTCATTGGGCAGTGTACCCTTGTACCACCTTCATCCATCGCAAATCATGAATAATGCTGCCATAAACACCAATGTGCAAATGTCTATTCCTGTCCCTGCTTTCAGTTCTTCCAAGTCTTTGTCTATTATCAGGGTTGCAGGATCATGTGGCAACCTTAAACTTAGCCTCATGTGGAACCAACACACTGGCCTCCAAATGGGTTGTACCATTCTATTTCCCCAAAAACATTGAATATCACCATCAATCTTTAACCCTTTCCTTTGCTTTATTTTTCTTCATTGCACTTAACATCTTTAAAATGTTACACATTTATTTGCTTGATGTATAATTTGAGCAACCTCCACCCCCACCCTGCCACCCAATGGTTGTAAGCTCCATTACAATATAGACTCTGTTTCTTTGGTTCATTGCTACATCCCAGGGTGTTAAAGTAGCACTTAGCTCTTGGCAAGCATTGCATCACTCAATATAGGCTGAGGGAGGGGAAAAAAATACCATGTACCTTCAAAAGGTAGTTCAGCATTCATAGGGGCAGCTTAGCAAAAAATCATGAACTCTGGGGTTAGACAAGAGTTTAAAACTCTGCTCCAATACCTATTAAAATATGTCAGGTGAGTTACATTAAACCTTGATCTTATCATCTGTTCTATGGAATAATAATAATAATCTCACCAGCTGACTTGATTAAATGCCATACTTTGTATAAGTAAATGCTCCATAAATATTGGTTTGGTCTGCTGAATTGGCCTAACTCTTTGTTTAAGGGTCATTTTAGAATGAAAGGACTTAGAACTGGGTCAAAGGACAAAAATGTTTTTAACTTGGATACATTAGGACTATTTATGAGTATTTTTGGTAGGAAGCAATATGGAGCTAGCATTATTGGGAATTGACAATATGCCAGTCATTTTACTTATAATATTTATTTATTTATCCTCTTTTAATCTTACATATTATATAACCCTTCCTTTTTGCGGGGGGAGGGTTGCATGGTCTGGAAATCGAATCAAACCTGGGTCTCCCACTTGAAAGGCAGGCATTCTAACCACTGAACTACCCGTGCACCCCAATCCTCCCATTTTATAAATGAGAGAATAGAGAATCAAGTAAGTTAAATAACTTGTCCATAGCCTCCCAGGTAGAAGCAGAAGAGCAGACATTCACATTTAATATCTCTCTGACATCTCCACCCACCTACTTTCCTTATGCTCAGTTTTTTCTTTCAATGCAGTAACAGAAGGCGTCCCTTTTCTCTAACACCTGGAAGAAACTAAGCTAGACTGGTGTTATTAAAACAAGCGACAAAGGTCTGGTACCTCCAGTACATGGGAGAAACACAACTCAGTTTATGAACAGGCAGCACTCAAAAATTGTACTGCAAAAAGTTTTGTTTCTTTAAACCTTACAGTCTACACTGTTCAAAATAAGGAAAAAAACATTGTTTTTTTTTCTATTGACTAAAAACAAATCTGTTTTCATTTAGATAAGTGAACTAGCAATAATAATAATAATAAATGGGGTAACCTGTTTTTCTCAGTTGCTCAGGCATAAAGATATTTCTAAGGTATAAAAGAATATTCTGTGGAGTTTTGGGGGGGTGGAACCATAGGGGATGTCTACAGTTTGTTTTCCAAGATGCCTCAAGGAATACCAATGAATTAGTAAATTTATCATGGTCTAGTAATTTCTGCAGAATTTTTAGATTTTTTCCCACTCCTGGAATACATTCTCTTGGGGACCTACTTATTTTAACCAGCCACTTTTGTCCCCCAGTTCAGACACATTAGTCTTTATGATAACAATAATAAAACAAGTGAGGAGAAAAGATATTGTAATACTTGCCTTGTGACAGGCACTCTTGAAAACACTACTAATGCACTAATTAATGTAACCTCATAAAAATCTCATGATGTAGGTACTATTTTTTCATCTCATTTAGAGATGAGAAAACAGAGGTACACACACATGAATTAAGTAACTCACCCAACTGCACACAGCCAGGACTAGGGCCAGTCTGGACTGCTATCTATGCTCTTACCCTAGGCTGTGTGGTGGCATAAAGGTAGCTATACGTCTCTGATGGGATCCATGCTGATCCTTGTTAATTTTGCTTTTGCAGAGCTCAAAGGGCAATTTCATTTTCCTACTTGTAAGTTATACTTAGTGTAAGAATAGGCACAATGATTTCACAAACATACACAAGGGCACATGCTGTGTTCATGGATGTTTCCATCTATTTCTGGTTGTGAACTCAGTCTAGAACTCTACATGATATTTTTTTTGAACATCAAATGGGGGGATCTTTTGGACATTAACTGTTTTGTAGGTTGAGGCACAGAGTGTTTGAGATTAGAAAGCCTGAAATATCTTGTCCCTCTGTTTGAAGTAAATCTATCTACGTGTCCTAACAACCTGAGAACTGATTTGGGAGGTAAAGTAAAAATACCTCAGGAGAATTAAGAAGCCATTCTGATAAACACCCAGAAACTTCAGCATTTTTGAGTGACAGAGAGAGCTGTTTATGTGTGGATTTTGGACTAGTGCCCCAATAATAAAAATACAAAGATCTTGCGCTGTATTTTTTATGGAAGTTTCATCTTAGTGTTTCATATACTTTGCTTTCCCCTTAAGGAAAGAGAAAAAGAAAAGAGGAAGTAAAGGGCAACTGTTTATTCCTATATTTTCCTAACAATTTCCCTGTTAAGTTTTGTGGAATTGAAATAGATCTCTTTAGAGAAAATGTAAAATTCATTATAAAGAATGTGAATATGAAAAACTGGAATGATGATGGTAACCTGGAACTGCAGAAATCATGGATCTCATAATCATTAATTTTCTGTTTTTCAAAACATAGGTTTTCTGAGGCAGAGCTGCATGAAATATAAGGATGGAGATGACCGGTGAGCCTTTCAAAAAGGTTAACATCTAAACCTCTTATTTCGGTTTATGGCTATACCACTTTTGACAGAGCTATTTCTCATCTCCCTGTTGGCTTTGGGTTTTTATCTTTTAACCTAAAACACATTGTGGGTTTTTTTTTGTTGTTATTTGCCATGTTGATTCTCTTGTTATTGATTTCAAGCATTTCCATTAAAGGGATTTTTTAAAAGAGCGCTTCTTGGATTACTATATAATTGTGTCTATAATTATGGGAAATGACATGAAATTTTCCTCTAGCTAAAACTATTTCAGTTACTTAGATTTTTAATGTCATAATCCCAATCCCCTAAGTAAAAAAATATTAGTGTATCACACTGGTTCACAGTGTATTTATGAATATACTACATTTTCTTTATCGTATATGACCCCCAAATTGTGTATGCCTCATCAGCATTCCTCTGCTCTTTCATAGAGTTGGCTCTCCAAAGTTATAGCTAAAATGTAATTGGCTCTTATTGAGGGTAATTATAAGAAATAGCCTAATATAGAAAGCCTTCAAAGTGTTGGAAACTTTATTGTCAAGGTCATAATTTAGGATAGTTCAGTTTTCTTTATGCAGAGATATAAAGAATTACGAAAATAAATCATCTTTCTTCTTCAACCAATTTAAGCAAGTTATCTTTTTCTCTGCGATATCAAGTGTAATTGTTTTATAATAATATGCCAAGTAACAGAAAATTTACACTGTCCTCCCTATGATTTTAGCTATTTCTAGGACTATATTTTTTCATTGTACTTTTACATGCAATTCCAACTAATCCTAATGCTATATTTCTTATACTCTGCATAAAACTAGATAATGAACAAAATACTCTTACTGGTTTCTTAATAAAACAAAAGATTTCATGAGTTTAGTAGCTTTTCTTAAAAATCTGGGGATCATGGACATGGGTCAGTCAAGTTGGGAAGGCCTTTTGCCATCTCACTGATTCACCGATCCACCTCAGGTTTGCCTCTTGAGCTTCACATACTTCTCTGTTATGGAAAGTCATGCAGCTCTCCAATTTTTATTCCTTAATGTGACCATCCCAACATATCAAGGCGATCTATGAAACAAACAGCACCTTGATATGTTTAAATCAAGGCATCATCAAGGCAATTTCTTTCTTCCCAAAGACTGGCATTCTGGGGCTGGCTGGAGGTGGTCCTTGGTCCTGGACTCTTCTGGCACATGACAATGCACATGGCACCCACTCCTGACCCCTCCTTTCTCTTTTGGGTTCCACCGATCTTTAGCTTTTTGCTTTCCATGGCATTCTCTCTTCTGTCTGAATTTCATTCTGCCTTTAAAGGACTCCAGTGATTAGGATCCAGGCTGACTGAATTAGGTCACATCTTAACTGAGGCAACCTCGGCAAAAGGTCCTACTTACAATGGGTTGACATCCATGGGAATGGATTAAGTTTAACACCATGTTTTTCTGGGGTACCTGCAACTCCAAACCATCACACATGGGTTATCAATAATTTTATCCATCTTATATCTGTTGTGCATAGGCATATATATGTTATGAGAACTTTCCTTTAATCTCTCCTATATGAGTTACAATGCTATACATACTACCTCATTGTGAATCCTGTTCTAACATTTCATTTTAGGGCAGCTTGTGGAATGCTTAAATGAAGCTTCTTAAGGATTTAAGGTGATGCCTGGTTCATTTTAAGATTCATAAGGCCTAGTTATACCTCTTAACTGTATAAAATGACTCATGACAAAGATCAGATTAAGAAATCAGCCTCCCCTACTGTTGTTTCAGATGGTATAAAATAATGATGAATAGGAATGAGAAAATGAAGATTAAATTTAAGAAATTTGTCTAGTAAAAACCTTGGGGCTGTCAAGTAAAAAGAAATCCAGACTTAGGTAAAAAGAGTAAAGTGAAAAGACTATTGCAAAAGGGATAACATGGCAACCTCAAGATCTTCAAGTATTTCAGAGGTCATACAGAAAGGGCTTTTCTTTTAAAAGGAGGATAAAAAGAACAGATGAGGGAGAATGGGGTGAATAGCTGGCATGCTTGGACAATTGAGCAGGAAGTGTTTTTCTCTGCAGACAACCAATTCTCAGGAGGGACCAGTAAAGGGGACTGTTCTGCATTTCAGTACTTGATTAAGTTCAGAGGTGAATCAAAGTTCAGGGGTCTGGGGGAAGGAGGGAAGCTTGTCTAAAGTTTGGTAAAGTCAAGTTGGTGAGCAATTTGTTCATATGGGTCAGTGGAGTCAAATAGTTAAGCTCATCATTTATGAGATGAAGAATGGGAATCTGGAGGATCTGCACCTAGACTTATCATAGCTAAACAAGGGTAGCATCTACCATTCTTTTTTTTTTTTCTGTTTAGAATTTTTTTATTTTTATTAATTAAACCAATCTACATACATAGGAACATTCTTTTTTTCATCACATAGTTGTATATTCATCATCATGATCATTTCCTAGAATACTTACATCAATTCAGAAAAAGAAACAAAAAGAAAACAGAAAAAAAAAATTCATACATACCATTCCCCCATGCCTCCCATTCATTGATCACTAGCATTTCAATCTACCAAATCTATTTTGACATTTGTTCCCCCTATTATTTATTTATTTTTAATCCATATGTTTTACTCATCTGTCCATACGGTAGGTAAAAGAAGCATCAGACACAAGGTTTTCACAATCATGCAGTCACGTTGCAAAAGCTACATCATTATACAATCATCTTCAAGAAACATGGCTACTGGAACACAGTTCTACATTTTCAGGCAGTTCCCTCCAGCCTCTCTGTTAAGACTTAACTAAAAAGGTGATATCTTTCTAATGTGTAAGAATAACCTCTCAACTCTGTTTGGAATCTCTCAGTCATTAACACTTTATTTTGTCTCATTTCTCTCTTCCCCCTTTCAGTCGAGAAGGTTTTCTCAATCCCTTGGTGCTGAGTTCCAGCTCATTCTAGGATTTCTGTCCCACATTGCCAGGATGGTCCACACCCATGGAAGTCATGTCCCATGTAGAGAGGGGGAGGGCAGTGAGTTTGCTTGTCGTGTTGGCTGAGAGAAGGAGGCCACATCTGAGCAACAGAAGAGGTTCTCTTGGGGCGGCTGCCGTGGCTCAGCAGGCAGAGCTCTGACCTGCCGTGCTGGAGGTCTGGAGTTCGATCCCTGGTGCCTCCTGCCCATATGCAAATTAAAAAAAAAAAGAAGAGGTTCTCTTGGGGGTGATTCCTAGGCCTAATTTTAAGTAGGCTTAGCCTATCCTTTGCATGGTTAAGTTTCTTATGAATAACCCCCAAGATTGGGAACTCGGCCTAATGCTTTGGTTGTCCCGATTGCTTGTGAGAATATCAAGAATTCTCCACTTGGGGAAGTTGAATTTTCGTCTACAATTCTTATCAAAGTCATAAGGTGAAGGGTGATTTTATTGCCATAAAACATTTTCTGGAACAGAAAAAAATGGGACATTTTTTAACCGTCACTGTTTTTCAAGAGCACATGTCTCAGGTGACATTCAACATTGTCAGAAGTTACTGCCACATAGAATTTCCTACATAGAAATGGATCAGAATTCTACTAAACTGTAGAAGAAATAGCATTACCAAAGCTCCATGAGCCTAATTGCTCTAGCTTTAAAACATAATGGATGTTTTAAATGATAATGGATGGAAGGAACCTTACTTAGTTCTGAGCATGGGGCATGGAGAAAAATGAACATAGGACATCTCAAAGAATCCTGATCTGATTAAGGAATTTCCTTACTATCAAGGTAAGAAGGCTTCAAAATTGCTATGGCCGATATTGTCTCTTTATGAATGGGTTTTCATTGTGAGTATCTTGTCTTTGCTCCACTCTTATTTAACAGTGGAGTTGCAGAGAACTTGTTCTTTTAGTGCATAGGCTACTGGACCATGAGAAGCCACGTCTTAACGAGGCTGTAAGGACATTACAACTGCTGGAGAGCATGGCTTTTGAGTTGGAGGGGCTGGAATAGATTCTGGAACAGACTGCTTCCCTTGGGAAAATGGGAGTGTTTTGTGTTTGGGGAGAAGAGCATGAATATTTGATGACCTGTGAAGCAGACTGCAATGAACATGATTAGCTCTCCACCAAAGACTCCTACTCCTCTTCCATAGAGTTAGGTTGTTGCTAGAAAGTGACTTCTCAGACAGAGACTCTTATTTCCAGCATCCTCTTTGCAGAAAACTTGACTTATATGATTAGTTCTGACCAATGAAATGTTAGTAAAGTAATGTGCTCCCCTTCCAGACCTGGTGTAAACAAACCTCCCACACTTGGTCCTCATCCTTCATCTACTGGCTATGTGCTAATGGCTGACATGCCATCAAAAGCGTCTGGTTGAGGATGGTTTCTTCCTGCATGAAGAAGAATCTTCCATTTTAACCCATCACAATTAGATTTGATGTGATCGAGGAATGTACATATATAAGATAATGTTGATATATGATAACCTCAATGTGCTGGTTTGAAAGGATGTATGGACCCTAAAAAAGCCGTGTTTTTATCAAAATCCTATTTCATAAAGGCAGAATAATCCCTATTCAATACTGCATATTTGAATCTGTAATTAGATCATCGCCCTGGGGATGTAACCCAATCAAGAGTGGTTGTTAAGCTGGATTAGGTGACGATATGTGCCCACCCATTTGGGTGGGTCTTGATAAGTTACTGGAGTCCTATAAAAGAGGAAACATTTTGGAGAAAGAAAGCGATTCAGAGAGAACAGAACAGAACGGCATAGCCACGAGAAGCAGAGTCCACCAGCCAGTGACCTTTCGGGATGAAGAAGGAAAACACCTCCTGGGGAGCTTCATGAAACAGGAAGCCAGGAGAGAAAGCTAGCAGATGATGCCATGTTCACTATGTGCCTTTCCAGCTGAGAGAGAAACTCTATGTTCACCATGTGCCTTCTCACTTGAGAGAGAAACCCTGAACTTCATCGGCCTCCTTGAACCAAGGTATCTTTCCCTGGTTAGATTGGAGATTTCAATAGACTTGTTTTAATTGGGACATTTTCTCGGCCTTAGAACTGTAAACTTGCAACGTATTAAATTCCTCTTTTAAAAAGCCATTCCGTTTCTGGTATATTGTATTCTGGCAGCTAGCAAACTAAAACACTCAATTTCTGACTGGTAGTAAGTGTTGGGCATTGGATACACATTTTCCAGTGTTTGGAGAGGAAGACAAAATGTGAGTCTTTCTATTACATGAAGGATTTTTCTCATGCGTAAAGTATAGACATATATTATTAAGAAACTGAAGAAAATAAAAACTGCTTAGTGAAGACCTTATGGGAACTCTACTTCCTGCATGATTTTTCCATAAACCTACAACAGTTCTAATTAAAAAAAATAATTAAAAAATCAAAGGGCTGATACTTGGGAAAAATTATTCATTATGTAAAATATTAGTATATACCATTCTTAAGAAAAAAATCTTGTCTCTGTTATTTTTAAAATAAATATAAAGCAAAGCAATTTCCTCCCCCCTAAAATAGAAAATGGGCATCCCAAAGTCCAACCTTTAAAAGCAAATGAAACAAAGCAAATTGTTCTGTCTGTGTATGTAGATGGCAACAGAAGGGAAAGGATATGATATTTATTCAGAATATACTTGGATCACGTGCTTTAGCGACATCTCCTTTATTAAGCATCACCAAATCTCACACGGATGAGAAAATCTAAGCCCAGAAAAGTTAATAATTTGTTCGAGATCAAAATGTGACTAAATAGGCATCAACATTCAAACCAGATACATTAGATTATTTTGACTCCAGTGTCCAGCTAAAATTTTTCAGCCATTGTGCAAACCAGTTCTCCATCTTCATCATCTTCGTTATAATCAGCAACAGCCGCAGCAGCATTTACATCATGAGTGTGATCGTTGCCACTATTATTGTCATCCCACCATTCATGGTGCATTTACTGTGTCACCAGAGCTGGGCTAGGCATGTGTCGTGCACTCTCTCTAACCTTCATGACCAATCTCAATTTTATCCCACTTATTATGTGTTGAGCTCCTAATGGTGTGGCAAGTATTGGGCCAAGTGTTCGGGTATATACTACCTTGTATTTCCACAATACTAAAGTCGTATCATTATTTTGCTGAAGCAGAACTCAGGTTTGGAGAGATTAAGAAACTAAACAGAGTTCACAGAGATCATATGTAGCTGAGAAAGTATTAAAACTCCTCAATATATATCAAAATATGGAGTGCATCATGCTTTTTCAAAAATCACTCTCATACATTGCTTATGTGATCCCCGCAGGAACTCTAAATATCGGTAATTCTTGCAAGTGGAAAAAAAACAGTCACATGACATGACATGGAGCAAATTTCAAAATATCGTGGCAGGAGAGCTTAAGCTTGAACATGTCTCTTATTCCAGTACTTTTTGCATCACTTCATGAGGCCTCCCTTCGATGGCAGCTTCCACTTGAATAATGGTGTTCTCTTTCTCATATAGATGTGGAAAGGTAACTAAAGAGCCCCACTGACAAGAATTTTGAGGTTGAGCTTTGCTTCACTGATTTTGGGGGAGATAACTGTGCAAAGAAGCATCATTTTACTACCTCCTCTATGACAAGGCAGGTGGCTCAGTTTAATATTTTAATGCTTTTGGGAAGTTTTGTTTATTAGAGATCATTATTTTTGCCCAGGCACGAAAGGGTGACAATAAAGTAAATATTAAACCTAAAAAATAAGAAACATGTTTTTCACTCCCATCAAGACCCATGTTTTCTTTTGCTACTTGATTCCAGCTACTTACAACCAGGTCCATAACCTGTTCCTTCCAGAACAGAAGAGTGCTGTGGGATAAGCACAGCATAAAAGACTGACCAGCAGAAATGTAAGGATGTGGAAAGCTCTAACCCATCTTTGCTTCCAACCATTTCTGAAACAAAAAAGTTACTTCCTCAAACTGCTACTTTCAGTTTTTTAACTGAAATTCTCTGTAATACCAGTCAGCAAAAGGACAGACTTTAAAAGTGATGGGGGCAATTATGCATCTTTCCTTGGTATTATGACCGTGTATTTGCATATAAAGATTCTAAGCCAAGCCGGGCTACTGTCACTCCCAAGTTTGGGGAGGTTGGGGAGAAGAATCAGCTTAAAGTTATTTTTTTAGAGCTGCAGGAATAAGACATGTTGATGATAAAATTTTGGAGGGTTGGCAACTAAAGGCTTAAACCCTCAAAATTTGTAATGCATAATTACTATACATTACCAATACCACCCCCCCCCCAGCATGATATAAATCTACTATAGTAAATCCAGAAAGTCCTTTTCTTGTTGACCGGTTCACAGTGTATGAACGTGGTTATCAAGGATGTCAAAGGAGCCCATGGTCTCTGAAAATGTTGGTAAGAATGATGACAGGGCGATAACAATTTTGGGGCAAAGAACACACCATGAGAGCATATTTGTTTGAATTTGATGGCCCCTCCCAGTGAGATGGAAAATGTAGCATTGCCAAGCTGTCATTTTGCTCATTTTCTTCCGTAGAAGGAGGGTAGAAAAGGGAGGGATGAACATCGTGCATATGGGCAGGGAGGAGAGAGACCATGAGCACAACAAAAAGGCAGCCCATGATCGGGATGGGAATGCCTAAATTTGCAAGTAAAGCATTATTAAAGATTTCCAGCCCCATAAGCGCTACCATTAATCACTTCCAAATTAACCTGATGTGAGCTAAATTATTGCAAGTTCCTGTGTAAATTAAATCATTATTAGCTCCAGGCTTTTTTCTTTTTGATAGAGGCTAAGGAAGAAGGTATGGGGAGGCCTACTGGTTTCAATTTACAAAAGAGAGTTTGGGGGAAAAATATTTTTTCTTGATTACAAGAGCAAAACCACTTCACAGTATAATATCACAATAATTGTAGCCATATATCATAACATGTCATAAGTCCAGGACAAAGCTCAGCCGCCTTTCGTAACAGCAGCCAAGAATGCAAGAAAAGGGAGTGAATGAGGTAATGGATTTCTTTCTCCTAATTCCACTAGAGAGCAGTGTTCTTTTGTACAAATCCGGTAGGTTATTTTCTGTAAAGAAATGGTGAGGAAAATCTATGAAGAGAGGTTTTATTAGCCACAGAAATGCTTCTCCTTTGCTGTAAAGATATGCATTCCAAATAAAAGGTGAAGACAGTATTTTCCAGCAAAGGTCGCTCTTATTAAAGTAGGTACATTTCTGATGCTATCATCTTTTCATATTGAAAAACACTGGCTACTTAAAGGTATAGCATGTTTTACCATAGTTAAACTTTATAGGTAAAGAAAGGATATCAGTGAATAAAAAAGAAAACAAACAAGAAAAACATGTAAAACAATTCAGGAGACAATCAGCAACAGTTTCAGGAAGAGGAGTAACGACAGATAAAGGAAAAAATTTTGAGAAGAAAGATAAGTGTTTTTCTGAAAATTTATCCAACTCCCTTCCTTTTTATTGTTAACTGATTATACTGCCAGTACCCTTATTGCTATTGATGAGAACACCAAGTTTTCATGATAGGATATTTGTCTGCATCTCTAAGAGAAAATATTCGGCCATAGCCCAGTCTGGCTACAGCTCCTTGATAGATCAATTGACATTCCAAGAAGCCCTAGGCCAAGCTGACAACAGCTAAAAGTTACATCCTCATTTTATATGTATCAGTGTATTTCTAACCCTACAATTTGAAGCACATGGGAACAACCATAGCAAATCGAGGGAGTTCGCGTGTATGTATGCTTGTAACTGATTGCCTTTCTTGTTCAATAAGAATTAAATTACTGGGCAATTTTTATTTCTTCAAGAAGGAAATTAATATGCTCTTGAGTGTTTAGTATCCCTGGAAGAGCCTTTTAGGCATTTCTGGACACAAATCCATGTCATCTCAAAGGTGGTTTCCTCTCGAATTCAGCCCCATTTTTCTCCATTTGTTCATCTTATATTGCTGATAAACCACATCATTTTGCTATTTTCTTTTCCTAAACTCACTGAACAGTATAGTTTGGGCAAAAATATCTTGGGAGAAAAATAAATGTGGAAAAATCGGAGGCCTGACAAATAAGAATACGAAAGGCTCTCCAGGGTATTCACCTTGTTAATTTAGAGAAATCGAGCATATAAAGTGTCAATTTTGACATCAGCAGATACTTGAATTTATTTGGGCCTGCTCGTCTTTGCCAGATCATCTTTGCTGCACTGAAACAGTAGACATAGGGAATTCAGTATTCCCTGGCCAAAATAAACCTGAGCTTCCTGAACTACAAATCCAGGGATGTTGAGGAACAGTGTTTCCCATATGATCTGACACTTAGGCAATGCCAAATAAACAGGGGTGAATACATGAACGACTGAATGGAGAAAGGAAGCAGTAAATCCCTCCATTCCAATTTGTTTTAATGTCAGATTCTCAGGAAACAACTACGATAAGAACTTTACGTATATCACAAAAATCCATAGACTAAATAGACATCAAGAATAGTTTAAAGGATGTCACGGAGATGCTTTAAACAGATGGTCCTAGATTTGAATCATGCGTCTACCCTAAGTTTCAGGGTCATGTCAGGCAGAGCTATCTGAAGCCCAGCTTCAGCATTTAAACATTCAGCAGGGTAATGATGCTCGCTTTCCAAAATTGTAGCAACCATTGATAACGACCTGTTTTGCTCCTAACAGACATTCAAAAATGGAAGGATATACTTCTAAGTAAACGAGGTCCCCATCTAGAGGCATAAGCATCACTTTTAAAGGAAAACCTTTTATTAGGTCAAATTACATTAAAAATCTAGAGAAAATGCTACAATACTGTACTTCTTTGGCCAAAAATGCATTTTGTACCCTCCTGTCGAGATATGCCAGCTAAATAATTAAGTGAACTAGCTGATTTGAGATCTCTGGAATTTCTCAGTCTTTTAGTAGGGGAGAATTGAGAGTTTCAGAAGTTTTTTGGACTTGGAACCAGTGCTTTGAAAAGTACTTTAATACATGTAAATGCGTATACCAAGCGGGGAGGGAAACTTGGAAATAAATCCAAAGCCTTAGAAGTTTTCTTGAACTCTTTGGTAGTGATTCTATTCCAAGAAATCTATCCCAGAGAAATAGCAATCAGAGGTACCCAACGTTTATGTACAAGGCTGTTCATAATATTTCTTATAATAATGAAAAAGTGGATTCAATTTAAATATCTAACAATAGAAGATTAAACACATTATGGTATTTGTTTGCAATAGTCCATTATGAAGCCATTAAACTACTTTCAAATAATGTTTAATGACATGGAAAATGCTCAAATATAAGTTTTAGTGAAAAAGGATATCAAATTGAATTTACAATATGATGCCAATTTTGTAAAGTATTTTATATAATTATTTTTATTCATTATGCTTCAAAGCAGTCAACCAAAATATTGTCAAAGACTGAAAAGTTAAAGCAAATGAATTGCAAGTCTAAGAATAAAATATGTGTTCTCTCTTTTCTACTTGCATCTTAAGCTCAGATTAATAATTATGAGTTTAGAATGATACTGTCTATATTTTCATAAGGTTATAATTTCCTTCACACATTTTGGTGTTCTCCAAATTCTGACATATGTACCTATAACATTTATTGACAGAGAATAAGGCAATAAATGACTTAGCTGTAGAGAATGCAGCTAAAAATCTTGCCTTTTACTTTGCACCACCACACTTCAGGAATTTGGGGCATGTTGGCAAACTTTAGGATGAGCCTGAGTAAATTCTATTGGCACTGCTTCTGAAGGTTCCCAAGAAGATAAAGCATGATGTGATTAACTTTACGAGGGTTTATCTGACTAATTAGTAAGGGGACTCCATGGATGTTTCCTTGCAAGGAGGATAGTGGAGATATATTGGAACATTGTAAAATTTAAGTGAAGGAGAAGGAGGCTAGTACCTTTAACCACTCTCAGAGAAAAATAATGTTTACATGTGATCTTGATTCAAATCCAGCCCTACTTAATCCTGTGGAAACCTGTCTGGGGCAAAAGGAGAGGAGAGCAAGACGATTACATGCACAACCCAGACAAACTCCTTCACAGAACTTGGTAACACATTTGGGATCCCTTTAAAAGGGGGAAAAAAATAGGCATTCTTCTCCATCGCTCTGTAGATTGATACCCTGAAGACTTATAGCAGCTACCAATAAAGAAATTGTGGGCTTGGTTTATCAATGGAAGATACTTGCATTGGAACCAGCAGACAAAGGTAAGAATACTGCTTTTCCTAACAGAGCAACATCAGGCAGCACCGTGCCTTCAACAGAGTGAATATTTTCTTGATCACACATGAGGTACTCAATGGGTACTCCCAAATAAAATGTAGAGGGAAGTGATTTGTGTGCAGTTAGTGTTTCTGAATGAGAAAGAGAAAGGGACAAAGCCAAGGAAATAAAATGTATTTTGATTCTGTTTCCCAGGAAGCTGTTTATTTTTGGATCAAAAGCTGAAGACGTTTACTGAATCAAGATTTCCACACTCTTACACCTGTGAGGACAGTGAACTGAATCAAAGGCCTCAGGGCTGATCCTGAGCAAAACTGAGGCTGAAGTGGATTTATAAAAATAATTCAATGAATAAAAAGAAACGAACACTGGAGTGCCAGCCTCAATATTATAAGGAATGTAGAATAAAAGACAGACTTTTTCAACATATTAACAAATATATGGCTAATATCTTCTGTGAAAAAAGTTTTATTGTATACCTACGCTGCTAGGGTCTGTTTGAGCCAGTTTTGGGTTTTCTCCACTTTTTTTTTTTTTTTTGGCATGGGCAGGCTCCGGGAATCGAACCCGGGTCTCCAGCTTGGCAGGTGAGAATTCTGCCACTGAGCCACCAGTGCACCGCCTGCCAGTTTTGTTATTTTAATTTCTTTTTTTGAATGTTTCTATGATTAAGTATTGATGTTTTGTGACTTCTGTTCATTCTTTGGGGTCTTCCGAAAAAAGAAAACAAAGGAAAGGTTCACATATTTTTTATTAAATGTAATTAAAGTAAATTATACTTATCACAAGGATCCACTGGCCCCTTTTGTAGATATAGTACATTATGGGATCTTAGTTATTTTTACCTGTATCTTGAAACATTTTGCTTTTCCGACATCCTGGGAAGTATTATATCATTACTGGTCAATTATTCCCAACTGTTTTAAAAGAAAAACCAACTTAAATAATAAAAAAACAGAAGAATGACAGAATCCCTTAAAATAATCACTACTCATCCTTCAATGTTCTTATTTTATTGCATTGTTCAAAGGATTACATAATTTTTTGAGAAAATACGAAAGGAGATGAGGTTTTAGAATTTTTCATATTCTGCGCATAATGTCAAACAAAAGAAACTTGAGAGGAAGGTAATTCACAACTTCAGGATGAATCAGAATCCTGATAAAAACAGAGTAAAATTCACTGCATAAGCAAAATTTCATATTACGAGTATTCAGATGACAATATCTTTGTTGGATTTTCTTAAATTAAAAAATTAGTGAGTGAACAATATATTCCTAAGGATGAAAAGGAAATATGATTTTCTCACTCAGTTACCCATTCAACATGCAGGATATATAACGTTTGTGATAAAGAAAAGGACCATCCCATTTTGTTAAAACAATGTGTGACAGCCTTCTTTCACCCATTATGTTTGTGCACCATACTTTACTTTATGCAGTTTGTAAGGGGTCAAATGCTGAAATTAGGTGTATATAAAAAGGTAACTGGAAGGAAATAGGTGATATAGAAATGCAAAGTAATCACTGATCATTCTATTGCATTTATAAATTTAAACCAAAATTGGTTTGGAATTACACAGAAGACGATCTTCCTCTCTTCAACGAAATTGTGAGCCATCCAAATTTCCAAATATGTTACCAAGTAACGCACTTGATGGTGCAAATCCCATAAAAGCAACAAGTCATAAGATAGAGCATGTTAGAGAGATGCTTGAAATATGGAACCTCTATTTATAAGATGGTTATGTTCCAGTTTCATGCATGATTGTTGATGAGCAATTAGTTGCATTCAGCAGATGTTGTCCATTGTGGCCATAGTTTACCATCAATATCACAAAAATCTGGGATAAAAATTGGAGTTTGCAATGTTTAAATTTGTATTAAGATTTTTAAATTGTCTTTCACGGTCCCTTTATACTTACTATTGTGAATTACTTGTAAACTAATTTAAATCAATTAAAAAAATTAATAAAATTGGGCCCAGGTGGTAAATGGTGATGGTTATTATTCTCTGGCAAATGAGAGTTAAAGAATGAGGACTAGAAGTAGATTCTTGAACTGGACCCAGGTGTGATGTTGTACGAGAAATATTTCATGGCCCAGTTCTTACAGTTAATTTAAAACAAGGCACATGTGTTACAAATAAGATGAGGGGCTAAAATTACAATCACATAAAAGGTGCTAATATCTTCAGATAAACATAGCAGTAAATTTCTTAGCTAATCTTCCTCTCGCCTGCTCCTCCTCTTCCTCTTTTCTGCTTCTCTCTTCTAGTTCATCTACCTTCCTGTCTCTCACTCTCCCTTCTTATGGGAGTCTGCATTAATTTAGTAACCACTGAAGGAATATCTGAATGGCTGGCCTCACATTATTCCAATTATGGATCAAGAAAAAAACTGTTGGCTATCTCTCAAGAAAAGCCAATCCACTGAACTCTTCCAGGATTTTCTTCAGATCCAAGGGATTTATGTGGTTTTAGAGGAAAAGTTCTAAATAAAGAATAATTACCTTAATCTCAACTAAAATAGTTTACAGTACATCTTTTCCATAATCTTGATTGCTGCAAATGAAAGTTTTATTCTATTGTTGAACACCTACCAAATATCAGATACTGGGAATGCAAAAATAAATATGACACGATCGCTTTCCTCAAAGAGAAGTGGGTTTAAATAGCAAAAAAAACCCCACAATTATTAAAGCCCAAATAAGCAAAGGGTACAAGGAAAGTGTGATGGCTAGACACATGTGTGAACTTGGCTAGGTTATGATGTCCTGTTGTTTGGTCATGCAAGCACTAACCTGACAGTTACTGTAAATATATTTTGTAAACTTAAATCATAAGCCAGTTGCTAGCATCTACAGCTGATTATACCTATAATAAAAAAAGGAGATTGCCTTCAGTATTGAGAGAAGTCTCATCCAATCAGTTGAAGGTCTTAAAGGAGAACTGATGATTTCAGCAGTCAGAAGGAAGAAATTCTATTTTTCAGCCAGCTAGCTTCTCCTGGGGAATTCATCAAAAACCTTCATCAGAAATCCTAATTTGTAGCTTGCCCTCTGGAATTCAGAATTACTAATCCCCACCATCCTGTGAGCCAGGATATTATGAATAATATCTCATAATATTCACACACATAGAAATATATTATTACAGATTTGGTACAGAGTTGTTCTTGAGAAAAAGATGTAGAAGATGGGATTTCTGAGATGGTTCTGTTTTTTTGTGGGGGCAGAATTAGTTCTCTAATCTGAACAGATTAAAATCCATTAATGACTCTATTTCCAATGAACAAGATGACACTGAATTCATGATATGAATTAGCAAAACACCATTGGGTACTGCTACTCAAAGGCTTATAAAAGGCAAGGCTCTGGGTGACAGTGTATTTGAAAGTCTATAGAGTTTTGTGGAGTTAAAAAATATAAAGATGTTGGCTGATTGCTTCTAAATACTCTGGATACAGATGTTAAAGAGAAAGAGAAGCTCAAGGCTACAAATTTCAGCTTAAGTGCTGCATGAAGGATATGAAAGTTTCTATGTGTGCCCTGAAAGAAGCTCTTGTATCTTGCAGCCACAGATTTGAGATTTCTGAAAAGCAGAGCCTTATTGTGAGGCTGGCTGAATTACACCATCAATTGAATTTCCAACTTTGCAGAATGTCTGCTGTTAAAGTGAGAGCATCAGTTAGGCAGGAATAGGATTCTGAATATTAATGGGGACAAATACGCTGACAATGATGACAATTGACAATGAGTGGGGGACATTGAACTCCCATATTTTGCTAGATCTTCTTTGCCAGATAAAATCTGTAATGCTCTGCCATGAGGAATCAGCCAGTTGCCCTCCAGTCTACCCTGAGAAACCTGGAATCCTACTTGCACCCAAAGAGATTAGCCCTGCTATGCCTGATAAACCTCTGTCTCCCCTGAAGAAACAGCCCTCACAAACATACCTGAAGAGATTAATCCTGTTTCACCAGATAAAACTGTGGTGGCATGCTCTGAGATAGTAGGCTTGTGAGACGCTGCTAATTCCATTCATGACCAAACCCCACCATACACCTTTTCCTCTAGGAATTTCTAACAGACTCTCAAACTAAGATACGAAGTGGGACCCATAAGGAGGTATACAGCATGCTAAAATAATTGCATGATTTTTCTAATTTGTACAGAAATAAAATCAAGGAATATGTGAAAGAATGGAAATTAAGAGTAGTAGGTAGTGGTGGAAGGAACATAAAGTTAGATCAGGCTGAATTTATTGATCTGGGCCTACCAAGCAGTGATTCTAGATTGAATGCTTTAGCTTGAGGGATGAGAAAAGACTATAAAATTTTTTGTTCGTTTGTTTGTTTGTTTTTTCTGGTGTTTAGCTGAAGCATGGGCCAAAAGCAGCCTGGCTTGCCTGAATTTGAAATGCCAGAACACCCATTCTATAAAGTGGATGATGGGATACAAAAGCTTGGAGAGATTGGTATATTAGAGCAGACTTATCATATAAGACCTGCTCACCAGA
>PVIY010001902.1:67681-138860 GCA_004026745.1 Myrmecophaga tridactyla
CCCATTGTATAACGTGGATGATGGGATACAAAAGCTTGGAGAGATTGGTATATTAGAGCGGGCTTATCATATAAGACCTGCTCACCAGAACACCCATTGTATAAAGTGGATGATGGGATACAAAAGCTTGGAGAGATTGGTATATTAGAGCAGACTTATCATATAAGACCTGCTCACCAGAACACCCATTGTATAAAGTGGATGATGGGATACAAAAGCTTGGAGAGATTGGTATATTAGAGCAGACTTATCATATAAGACCTGCTCACCAGAACACCCATTGTATAAAGTGGATGATGGGATACAAAAGCTTGGAGAGATTGGTATATTACAGCGGACTTATCATATAAGACCTGTTCACCCACCCCATGAATGTGCAGAAGACACACTTTTCCTCAAGACTGTGAGGAATAAGTTTGTGAAAACAGCTCTATCATCCATGAAGTACTCTGTGGTCACTCTTCCCTATAGGTCAGATATTACTGTGGGAATTACTGTCACTGAATGCGGATACCTAAACACAATGGTGGTGATCAGAGTCCAGGTTGGCAAGACCCAAGTGGCGGCATTTAATCACGGAAGACAATGTGGGCATGGCTACCATAATGGACAATAAGGTCAAAGCAGCGATGCAGAGATAGATGGTGCTGGGTTGTTGATCACGGGGTAACTACGAGTAGAATAGGTGGGTAGTTTAATTCTTACTTGATCTGTATAAGCAGAAGTGTTCTAGGACAAGTGAGCAAAGGTCTAACTTAAACCACAAAAACAGAGAGTTATGGACCCTCGATCAATTCCTGGACCTAAGACAGTTTACCGATCTAGAACTCACTGAATGAAGGGAAAGTGAATCCCCTTGGGGAGGGACTCTCTAACACCATTTATACTGTTAAATTTCCTCCCAGTTTTCCCAAAGGGGACTTTTACCAAGGTGAAGGTGCATTGGGGAAAATGAAATGATGAAACATTTTGGAGAGTATTAGATACTGCTCTGAAATGACATTAATTTCAGGAGACCCAAACCAAGCTGTGGTCTACTACTAGTCAGAGTCAGATCTTATCAATGGATTATAGACCAGGTCTGTCTGACAGTGATCCAGTGGGTGCCTAACACCATTCCGTGGTTATTTCCCCAATTCTAGAATGTATAATTGGAACAGACATATTCAGCAACCGGCAGAATCTACACATTGGTTTTTCAACTTGTGGAGTGAAGGATATTATGATAAAAAAGGCCAAGTGGAAGCCACTAAAACTGCTTCTACCGAGCAAAACAGTAAATCAAAATCAATGTTGCAAGCCTGGAGGGAGTGAAGAGATTAACACCTCCAACAATGACTTGAAGGACACAGGGCTGGTGTTTTCTACCACATCCCCATTCAGTACTCTTATTTGACATGTGCAGAAAACAGACAAATTGGAGGAAGGCCGTGGATCATTATAAATTTAACGAAGTGATGACTCCAGTTGCAGCTTCTGTTCCAAGGGTGGTATCATTGATTCAGTAAATCATCACTAGGTGCCTGATATGTAGCTATTGATCTGGCAAACACTTTCTTTTCAATACCTGTTAGTAAAGACCACCAGAAACAGTTTTCTTCTAGCTGGCACATCCAGCAGTACACTTTCACTGTCCTACTTTGAGATTACATCAATTTCTTTTGCCCTATGTTATAATGCAGTCTGGAGGGACCTTATCACCTTTCACTTCCAGAAGATATCAACTTTGTCCATTATATTGATGACATTATGCAGCTTGGACCTAGTGAGCAAGAAGAAGCAACTACTCTAGACATAGCGGTAGGGCATTTCTGTGTCAGTGGATGGGAACAAATCCAACTGAAATTCAGGGATCTTGCACCTCAGTGAAATTGCTAGGTATCCAGTTGTATGAGGTAAGTTGAAATATACCTTCTAAGATGAGGGATAAGCTGTTGCATTTGGTCTCTCCTACAATCAAAAGGGAGTTACAACACCTAGTTGGCCTCTCTGGATTTGGAAGGCAACATATTCCTAATTTGGGTGTGCTGTTCTGGCCCATTTTCCCAGTGACCCAAAAAACTCCTACTTCTGACAGAGTATCAGAACAAGAAGAGGCTATGCAACAGGTCCAGGCTGCTGTGCAAACTGCTCATCCACTTGGGCCATGTGATACAGCAGATCCAGTGGTGCCAGAAATTTTAGTGACAAATAGAGATGTTGTTTGGAGCCTCTGGCTGGTGCCTATAGAGGAATCAAAGCACAGACCCTTAGAATTTTGGAGCAAAGACATGCCATGTTCTGCAGATAACTGCTTTCCTTTTGAGAAAGGTTTGGTCTGATGCAGGGTTTTAGTAGAGACAGAAGGCTTGACATAAGCCACCAAGTTGCAATGAGATCTGACAAACCCATAATGAACTGCAGGCAGTGTGACCCACCAAGTCATAAATTTGGGCACAGAAGCACTCAATCTGTCAAATGGAAGTTGTATATACAAGTTCAGGTCAAACAAATCCTGAAGGCACAAGTAAGTTACAAGAGGACATGTCCCAAATTGCCCATGGCTCCTACTCATGTCACATTTCCTCCTCTTTCCAAACCTGCAGCTACAGTCTTTTTTGGGAGTGTACTAAAGTAAGTCTACTGAGGAAGTGAAAACTGAGTCATGGTTTACAGATGGTTCTGCATAATGCACAGGTACCACATCAAAGTAGGCAGCTGAAGCAGTATAGCCACTTTCTGGGATATCCCTGAAGGACAATAGTGAAGAAAAATCCTCCTATTGAAGGGAAATCCATCCAGTGGGCATAAATTTGAGCAGTGCACCTGGTTGTGCATTTTACTTAGAAAGAGAAATGGCCAGAAGTGAATTTGTGTACTGATTCATGGGCTCTGGGCAATGGTTTGGCTAGATGATCAGAGACTAGATGGAATATGATTGGACATTTTGTGAGAAAGAAGTCTGGGGAATGTGTGTGAATAGACCTTTCTGAATAGATGAAAAACAAAATGATATTTTGTCCCATGTGAATGCTCATAAGGTGTTGATTTCAGCAAATAATCAAGTGGGTAGAATGACACATTATCTGTACACCTATCAGCCTTTTTCCCAAACCACTCCTGTCATTATCCAGTGGGCTCATGAAAAAAGTGATCATGGTGGTAAGGATGGTAGATATATATGGGTTCAGAACCATGGACTTTCACTCACTCAGGCTGACTTGGCTATAGTAATTGCTGAGTGCCCAATTTTCCAGTGACAGAGACCAACACTGAGTCCCTCATATGGCACCACTCCCCACGGTGAATCAGCCTGCTACCTGGGCAGGTTGATCAGACTCTTCTACTTCTATCATGGGAGGTGTGGGTTTTGTTCTTACTGGAAAAGACACATAATTCATATATGGATTTGCCTTTCCTTCCTGCATTGCTTCTGGCAAAACTACCATCTGTAAATTTATAGAATGCCTTACCCACCCTCATAGTACTCCACATAGCATTGCTTCTGACCAAGGAGCCCATTCCATGACAAATGAAGTGTGGGAATTGGTACATGCTCATGGAAGTCAGTGGTCTTACCATATTCCTTATTTTCCTGAAGTAGCTGGATTGATAAAATGGTGGAATGGCCTTTATCAAACTCAATTGTAGTATCAAATAGCATGGCAATATTTGCAGGGCAAAGGCAATGTTCTTTAGGGGGCTGAATATACACTAAATCAGCATCCACTCTATGCTATAGAATCCTCTGTAGCCAGGATTCACAGGTCCAGGAACCAAGGAGTTGAAATTTTAATGGCACTATTCACTATTACTTCTAGTGATCCACTAGAAAAAAAAATTACTGCCTGTCCTCTGACCTTATGCTCTGTAGTCTATAGGTCTTAGTTAGAAAAGGAGGAGTGCTTACCCCAGGAGACACAACAATGATTCCATTTAGCTAGAAGTTAATATTGCCACTCAGCCACTTTGGGCTTCTCATGTTTTTGATTCAACAGGCAAAGAAGAGAATTACTATACTAGCTGGAGTGGCTGATCCAGATTATCAAGGGGAAATAGGACTGCTACTCCACAATGGAGGTAAGGAAGCACTTGCCTGGAATCAGAGGATCCCATAGGGTATCTCTTAGTATTACCATGCCCCATGATTAATGCCAATGGAAAACTGCAATAATTCAATCTAGATTGTACTACTAATGGCCCAGACACTACAGGAATGAAGGCTTTGGTCACCCCACCAGGCAAAGAACCACAACTAGCTGGGGTACATTGTGAGGGTAAAGGGAATAAGGAGTGGGTACTGGAAGAAGCTAGTTATTGAACTTTGAATACATGACTAGTTACAGAAATGAGGATTGTCATGGTTATGAATATTTCGTCTTTTCTTAAGAATATATTTTCTTTACTATTTTGTCCCTTATCATAAGTTGTATTAACTTAATGTCATAGTAATTAATTTACAAGATATCAAGTTTAAAAGTGAATACTAACCAGGGATTTGCATGCTCTTTTGGGAAAGATGTAGTTGTGTTATTTGAATTATGTTTGGTGAAAGTTGGTCTGTTATTGCTTTTATTTAGAGATTAAGGTTGGTTTAAGGAGAAGTGCATGGGTACCAAGTTGACAAAGGATACACTATAATGGTTAAGTTCATGTGTCAACTTGGTCAAAAGATGGCATCCATTTGCTTGGTCAAGGAATCACTGGCATGATTATTACCCTGAGTCTATTTCATGGATTTAAATCATCAGTCAGTTGATTGCATCTATGGCTGATTGTAAATGCAATCAACAAAGGAGATTGCCTTCAGCAATGAGAGAAGTCTCATCCAATCAGTTGAAGGCCTTAAAAGGAGAACTGAGGATTTCAATAGACAGAAAGAAGAATCTCTGTCTCTACTTAAACCGGCCAGCTTCTCCTGAGGAATTCATCTAACCCCTCACTGGAGTTCCCAGTTTGTGGGCTACTCTATGGAATTCAGATGGTCCTTCCCCACGGTCATGTGACCCAATTCCTATAATACAGCTCACAATATTTACACACACACACATACACGTATAAACACACATATGCACACCCATATTCAGGCAGTCCTCAGATATACTGCAGGTTCAATTTCAGACCACTGTAAGAAAGCGAATATTGCAATACAGTCACAAATTTTGGGGCTTCTCAGTGAATATAAAAGTTATATTTACCCTACACTATAGTCTATTCAGTGTTCAATAGCATTATGTCTAAAAAAACAATGCATATGCCTTCATTAAAATGTGACACAGAGAATGAAGTGAGCAAATGCTACTAGAAAAAATAGGGCCCATAGACTTGCTCGATGCAGGTTTATCACAAACCCTCAATCTGTACAAAACGTAGTATGTGTGCAGTGCAGTAAAGTGAAGGGCAATAAAACGAGGCATGCCTGTATATCTCTCTCTCTCTCCTGTCAGTTCTGTTGCCCTGTAGAACCTTGACTAATTGCAAGCAAACCACAGAAAAAGGCAACGCATTCCCAATGGAGAGAACAATTTGTACCTGTTGAAGCAACAGACCAAACACCGTCTGGGTTTAAACTTCAATTTTGAAGGATTTCCTATATTTCTTGAACATTTCATAGGTAAGCAAATAGGATGTGTTTACTTTGTGGCAATGAGATGGTTGACATAACTATGACAAATTGAAATTTCTTGTAAATCAAATTGCCTTTCCATAGTGACAAAATATATGGTTAAGGAGTCTGGCAAACCAGTTAAGTGAGAATGCTGTGTTAACTCTGGATTAACATTTTGCCCAAGCAAACTAACCATTTTTTTCCCCACTAATGGTCCCAGTCTCAATCCCAAAAGGCCATAATGTCATAAAATGGATGAAGTAGATAATTCATCAGTGTAGTAAAAAATATAAACTCTGAATTCAAATATATACAATGAATTTCCATTACTTTGGGGACAAAAATTAAAGTATTTCTGTTTCCTTTCTCTGAAGTTAAAGTTGTGTGGATGTCGTGTGTGTGTGTGTGTGTGTGTGTGTGTGTGTGTGTGCGCGCGCGTTTCAAATGGATTTCCAACTCCAAGGTCATTTTCTTTTTAAACGTGGTCCTCTAGAATAATTGCTCTCTGAGAATGTTCATTTTTTTCCTCTCAGTTTTCCCTTCTGCACCAATCCCTCAGTCTCATATTTTCAGTAATGCAAATTGGGCAATTATTTACTTTGTGCTTGAGTTTTAAAAAGCACATCCACAGGCACATAAATGTGTTTTGGATCTCATTCATGCCGAAAAATTGCTGGTAACTTGGTGAATCTGAAAGCAATTTTACAAAAATGTTTTGCTAGTTTTGCCAAGGATGTCTGACCCCCAGCCTTGATTTACTGATGTAAGTTTTTGAGTGTTTAGCATAGTCTGATTAGTACCAGCTGTAAGGGCTTTGGTTATACACATGAGATGTTAAACGAAGGAGAAAAGTCTGCATATTCCAATGCAGGCTTGAAGGTCTGTGAATCAGGACAGAAATAAGACTGTAGTTGAAACTGAGGCATGCCTTTCAATTCTGCAAAGCTCCCCTTTGCTCATTTAAGCTGTTTGATTGCACACTGGGGTGACTTCAAATCTTATTAATCAGATGCCACTCAGACTGGAGAGAAATGATACCTCTAACAAAAGATAAGCAGAATTCATTAAGAAATAGTTTTGCATAGTGGAGATTTCAAAAATTACCTTTTTGGTCAAAATCTTATGAGAATCCAAGAAAAAAAATAAAACAATCTTGACAATGTATTTAAATCCTTAAAGAGCAAAAATAAATCTATTGCAGTATACATAGTTTTAGTAGAGTTAGAATAAATTATCTTTTTATTTTTACTTTGAAGGTTAATGGAACTGGTGAAAACATGGGATCATTTGCGTATATTTAGAGCTAGCCTAAATTACAATATGGAGATGCCTCTAAAATCCATCTAGAAAGTGGAATTCTGTACTCAAACTAACTAAGACAAAGTTGATGATATCAGAACAATCTGTATTTGGGTCTGAGCATGTTAGAAAGAGTAGCTGAAGATTGGTGTTGGGAGAGAGGTGAAGTTAGGGGTCAGTGGTGGAAAGACCATCCTAGCAAATGGAATAAGTTGTATGTTCCATAGTAAATACACAGAATCACTGCTTTGTATTGGAACCAGCATGTCTGATGCCCAAATATCATCAACCCCTTTAATCTTAGAGATTATTCTTTCCTCTGAAATTAAAATAGAAAGACACAGACCATATACTTTCTACCAAGTGAGATGGTCGATAACCCTTCCTGAAATTCTAAGCATTTTCAGGGGACTTATTGCCTGAAGATACCATTTGCTCTGATTCCATAATTCCTCTGGATTCTCACACTGAGGAAAGGAATGCAATCATTGTTTTTTTTTTCCCCACTATTAAGAAGTGGGAGCTTCTTTTCTTTTTTCCTTCTTATCCTACCTCCCTCCTCTTCACTTCAGAACACCTTACCAACAAATCTCTTGTTGGTAAAGAACTCCAAAAATCCTGCTTCTTAAAATGAAGAATTTAACTTTTTAAAAGCAGTTTTATTGAGATATAATCACCTAACATACAGTCCATTCATAGTGTACAATCAGTAGCTTTTAGTATAATCGCAAAGTTGTGCATTCATCACCACAATCAATTTTAGAACATTTTCATTACTCCTAAAATAAAAATCCCATACCCCTTACCAGTCACCTCTCAATCCCTCTGTCTTCCCCAGCCCAACATAATGACTGATCTAATTCTGTCTCTATAGATTTATTTATATTTATATTTTATACAGATGGAATGATGCCATATGTGGGACTTTGTGTCTGGTTTCTTTCACTTAGCATAATGGTGTTTTTAGACTATTGTATATTTTTTAAATCAGAGAAGTTGTAGGTTTACATAAAAGTCATGTAAAAATTACAACTTTCCCATAGATGCCCTTGACAATTTGCATTGGCATGGTACCTCTGTTATAACTGATGAAAAATATTCAAATATTAATGTTAACTATAGCCCATAGTTTGCATTATGTGCATGATTTCCATATACCACCCTATTATAAACACCTTGTAGTAGTAATGCACATTTGTTACACTTCATGAAAGAACATTCTTATATGTGTATTATTAGTCATAGCCATCATCCACAGCAGGGTTCGCTGTGGCTGTGTTATACAGATCCATGTTTTATTCTCTAATTCCCTTCTAGAAACAGACATGACCCAAAATTTCTTCTCTCAACCATATTCATACACATAATTCACAGTCTTTAATTACCTTCACAATAAGGTGCTGCACTTACTGTTATTGAATTCCAAACATTTATAACCAACCTATCAGAAAATTTCCACCTACATTCTATCCCTTGGTATCCTATTTCCTAGATTTTAACTCTATGAGTTTGCTTTTTGTAATGAGTTCATATCAGTGAGATCACACAATATTTGTCCTTTTGTGCCTGGCTTATTTCACTCAATATAATGTCCTCAAGGTTCATCCAAGTTGTCACAGGCATCAAGACTTCATTCCTTTTTATAACTGAATAATATCCCATTCTATGTGTGTGCCACATTTTGTTTATTCATTCATCAGTTGATAGATATTTGCATTGCATCCATCTTTCAGCAATTGTGAATGATGCCTCTATGAACACTGTTCAAGTCACTGTTTTCAGTTCTTCTGGTATATACCTTGAGGCAGGATTGCCAGATCACGTGGCAATTCTGTGCTCAACTTCATGAGGAACTACCAAAATGTCTTCCATGGAGGATTCACCATTTTACATTCCCACCAGCAGTGAATAGTGTTTCTATTCTTCACATCTTCTCCAACATTTGTCTTCTATTTTTTTTAATAATGGTCATTCTAGTAGGTGTGAGATGATATTTCATTGTGGTTTTAACTTGCATTGCCGTAATAGCTAGTGATGTTGAGTATCTTTTTATGCACTTTTTTTACTTTTGTATTTTCACTTTGAAAAAATGTCTTTTCAAATCTTTTGCCCATTTTAAAAATTAGGTTGTCTTGTTATTGTTGAGTTGTAAGATTTCTTTATACATTCTGGATATCAAACTCTTACCAGATATGTGGTTTCCAAATATGTTCTCCCACTGAGTACAGTATATTTTCTTTTTCTTGACAAAATTCTTTGAAATGCAAAAGTTTTTAATTTGAGAAGGTCCCATTTATCTATGTTTTCTTTCATTGAATGTACTTTGGGTGTAAACTCTAAGAAACATTGCCTACCACAAAATCTTGAAGATTCTTCTGTATATTCTACATGTTTTAGGTTTCGCGCTCTTATACTTAGGTCTTTAATCCATTTTGAATTAATTTTTGCATAAAAATGTGAGATAAGTGTCCTCTTTAATCCTTTTACATATGGATAGCCAGTTCTCACACCACCATTAGTTTAAAATTCTGAATGGACATGGAACCCTTATGAAATATCAATTGAACATAAATGTGAGGGCCTATTTCTGAACTCTCAATTCCATTTCATTGATCAGTATGTCTATTTTTATGGCAGTACCATACTGTTTTGACCATTGTAGCTCTATAATATGCTTTAAAGTCAGGAGTCCTCCAACTTCCTTTTTCTTTTCAAGATGTTTTTGCCTATCTGGGATCCCTTCTCCTTCCAAATAAAATTTATTATTATTTTTTATTTCTGCAAAGTACATTGTTGGGATTTTAATTGGAATTGTGTTAAGTCTCTAAATCAATTTAGGTAGAATTGACATCTTAACTGCATTCAGTTTTCCAATCCAAGAACACAGTATGTCTTTCCATTTATTTTGGTCTTCCTTGATTTCTTTCAACAATGTTTTGTAGTTTTCTGATTTTAGGCCCTTTATGTCATTGGTTAAATTTATTCCTAGATATTTGATCACTTTGGTTGCTATTGTAAATGGAATTTTTTCTTGATTGCCCATTACAATGTATAGAAACACTATTGATTTTGTACATTGATCTAGTATCCTGTTATTTTGCTGAATTTGTTTATTAGCTTTGCCATAGATTTCTCAGGACTTTCTACTTAAAGGATCATGTCATCTGCAAACAGTGAAAGTTTTACTTCTTCCTTTCCAATTTGGATGCTGGTTTGAAGCTGTTACGGACCCCAGAAAAGCCATTTTCTTTTAATCCTAATCCAAGCTTGTCGGGGCAGCCATGTTCTTTAAATCCTAATCCAATATTGTAGGGTAGGACCTCGGTTAGGTTGTTTCCATGATGGTGTGACATACCCAATTGTGAGTGTGATCTTTTGATTAAATGGATATGTGGTTCCACCCATATAAGGTGGGTCTTAGTTTACTGGAGTACTTAAGAGAGCACACACAGCGAGAAAGAGTTAGAACGGATGCAGACATAGACATTTGGAGATCAAAACAGAAATAGCCTGGGGGCTAAGCAAGGACTCAGAAATAGCCAGAACCTGAAGAGAAAAAATCTCAGGCCATGGGAGATGCTAAACTAAGAGATGAAACTGATTTTTGCCCTGGAGAAGCAGGGTGAGGACCCATGGACTCTTGGAGAGAAAGCCTATAGAATTAAAAGCTGGAAGCAACAAAACAGGGACATAGACCAGCAGATACTCACCACATCCTTTCCCATGTGACAGACATCAGCCTTTCTTTGGAATTAAGCTATCTTTTTCCGGACACCTTAGTTTGGATATTTGTAAGGCCTAAGTACTGTAAACTGTAACGTAATAAATCCCCTGTATTAAAGCTATTCCATTTCTGGTATATTGCCTTCTGGCAACACTAGCAAATTAGAACACCTTTAAATTTCTTTTTCTTTTCTAATTGCTTTAGCTAGAACTTCCAGCACAATGTTAAATAACAATGGCAATAGTGGGCATCATTTTCTTGTTCCTGATCTTAGAGGGAAAGATTTCAATCTTTAGCCATTGAGTACAGTGTGGGTTTTTCATATATGTCCTTTATCATGTTGAGGAAGTTTCCCGTTATTCTTCTTTTGAAGTGTTTTCATCAAGAAAGGATGCTGGATTTTGTCAAATGCCTTTTTGGTGTCAATTGAGATGATCATGCTGTTTTCCCCCTGAATCAGTTAATGGGGTGTATTACATTTATTGACTTTCTTGTGTTGAGTCACCCTTGTATACCTTGGATAAAACCCACTATTTCATGGTGTATAGTTTTTTTACTGTACTGTTGGACTTGATTTGCAAATCTGTTTTTTTTTTTTTTAAGAATTTCTACATCTATATTCATTGAAGAAATTGTTCTGTTATTTTCTTTTGGTGTAGCATCTTTATCTGATTTTGGATGATGTTGGCTTCCTAGAAAGAATTAGATAGTGGTCCTTCCTCTTCAATCTTTTGGAAGAGTTTGAGCAGATCAGTAGTAATTATACTTGGAAACATTGGTAGAATTCACCTGTGATGCCATCTAGTCATTGGCTTTTCTTTGTTAGGAGGTTGTTGATGACTGAGTCAATCTCTACTTGTAGTTGGTCTTCTATTTCTTCTCAAGTCAGTGTGGGTTGTTTGTGTGTTTCTAGAAATTTTCCCATTTCATTGAGGTTGTCTTATTTGTTAGCATACAGTTGTTCATAGTATTCTCTTATGAGCCTTTTATTTCTGCGGGGTCAGTAGTAATGCACCCCCTCTTTTTTCTGGTTTTATTTATTTGCATCTTCTCTGTTTTTTTTTTTTTCTTCATCAGTCTAGCTACTGCTTTGCAAAGTTTATTCCCACTGCCAAAGAGCCAACTTAGGTCATCTTAAACCTTTCTTACCATTTTTTTCATTCTCAATTTCATTTATTTCTGCTCTAATCTTTGTTATTTCTCTCCTGCTTCTTTGGTTTTAGTTTGTTGTTCTCTTCGAGCTCCTCCAGGTGTGCAGTTAGGTTTTTGATTTTAGTTCTTTCTTCTTTTCTAATGTAGGCATTTAGGTCTAAATTTCTTACTCAGCACTGACTTACACTGCATTCCATAGATTTGATATGTTGTGTTCTCATTTTCATTCATCTTGAGATATTAAAGCTTTCCCTTGCTATTTCTTCTTTGAACTACTGCTTGTTTAGGAGCATGCTGTTTAACTTCCATGTATTTGTGAATTTCCCAGTTATTTAGTTGTGTAGCTTTATTCCATTGTAGCCAGAGAAAGTGCTTTGTATAATTTAAGTCTTTTTTAAATTTACTGAGATTGTTTTGTTACTCCACATGTGGTTTATCTTGGAGAATGCTACATGCATACATGAGAGGAATGTATGTCCTGCTGTTTCAGGGTGCAATGTTTTGTATATGCAAGTTAGGTCTAGTTCATTTGTCATTATTAAAGTTCTCTGTTTCCTTATTGATCCACAGTATAGATGTTCTATCTATTGATGAGAGTAGTGTTTTGAAGTCTCCAACTACTACTGTAGAGACATTTATGTCTACCTTCAGTTTTGCCAGTATTTGTCTCATGAATTTTGGGGCAGCCTGGTTAGTTGCATAAATACGTATGATTGTTATTTCTTCTTGGCTTACTGCCCCTTTTGTTAATATATAATGTCCTTCTTTGTCTCTTATAACAGCTTTGCATTTAAGGTCTATTACACTTGATATTAAGATAGCTACACCACCTCTTTTTTTTTGGTTACAGTTTGCATGGAATATCTTTTTAAAACATTTCACTTTCAACCTATTTGTGTCCTTAGGTCTAATATGAATCTCTTGTAGACAACGTATAGATGGATTATAATTTTTTATTCATCTGCCAATCTGCCTTTTGATTTGGGAGTTCAATCCATTTACATTCAATGATATTACTATAAAAGCAGTACTTACTTCAACTATTTTATCCTTTTGCTTTTATGTGTCATATCTCATTTTTATCTCTCTTTTCACCCTTTTAGTTACCCTTACTGATAATCTTCATTTGACAGTCCCCTCCAAGTCTCTCTCTCTCCTCTCTTTTCCTTTCTGTCCTTAGAAATTCATTTAGTATTTCTTATAGGGCAGGTCTCTTGTTGATGAACCTCTAAGTTCCTCATTCTGAATATTTTAAACTCTCATTTTTGAAAGAAAGTTTTGTTGGATACAGAATTCTTGCCTGGCAGTTTTCCTCTTTCACTACCTTAAACATATCATTCCACTGCCCTCTCATTCCCATGGTTTCTGATGAGAAATCAGAACAACTTATTACAGATACCTTGTATGTGATGAATAGCTTTTCTCTTGCTGCTTTCAGGATTCTTTCTTTATCTTTGGCATTTCACATTCTGATTAGTATATTTCACAGATGAGATCTATTAGAATTTCTTCTGTTTGGAGATCATTGCACTTCTTGGACAGTTTATTTTTGTCTTCCATAAGAGTTGAGGAATTATTGACCATTATTTCCTCAAATATTTTCTGCCCCTTTTCCCTTATTTTCTCCTTCTGAGAATCTCATGTCACATATGTTTGCATGCTTCATGCTGTCATTTTAATTTCCAAGAACCTTTTCTATTTTTTTCCATTCATTTCTCCATCTGTTCTTTCTGTGTGATTTTGATAGTCATTTATTTTAATTAATTGAGTCTTTCCTCTGTCTGTTCAAATCTGTTCTTTATGCATGTAGTGTATTTTTAATCTCTTCTATTGCGCCTTTCATTGCCATAAGTTGTATTATGTTTCTTCTCATACTTTCAAATTCTTTTTTATGTTCACCCAGTATCTTCTTAATATCCTTTTATCTCTTAAGCCATATCTTCTTTCATCAAATTGAATCCATTTTGGAGATTCATTTGAACATCTCTGATTAGTTGTTCCAAATCCTATATCTCCTCTGAATTTTAATTTTTCCTTTGGGTTGTATCTTCCTGTTACTTAGTATGGCTTGTAATCTTTTGCTGAAATCTAAGTATCTGATTCTCTTGATGAGTTTACTTTGAAGGTCTATTTTTTTTCTCTTACCTAGGGTTTATTGTTGCTTGGCTTTGTGTTAAAGCTCTTTTTTGACATTTGTTTTAACTTATTCATGAACTTTAGAATTGCCCATGTTTAGCTTATAAGATTTTTTAAACTGTTCATCTGATTCTTGCCCTGGATATGTGGTACAATTTTCAAGATTTCATTATTTGTGCAATTGTTTCAGTCCCGAGAGAAACCTTACTTTCTTCTATTCCTTCTCTGGGAATCTTGATCTCTTTTTTGTTTTCATTTTGCCTCTATAGTTTTATTTACTCTATTTTTGTTGCCTGTAGCTGCTTTTTACTAGATGGCAAATTCTGGGAGGATGGTCACTCCATAGAGAATTTTCCCAAGTCAGCATTTCTCAGCCAGGGACCCACAAAGGGGGAACAGACTGTTCCAAAGAGCCCTGGCGAAAGGAAAGACACTAAAAAACCTTTTTGACAGCTCCCTGAAGTTGCACTTCCCTGGCCTGTCTAGTAAATGGCTCTGTTTAGTAAACTGTTCCCCACAGCTCTAAGGAGGCTCTGAGGCTCTAAACCTCCATGACCTTCCCCTTGTTTGGTCCTGAATTGAAACAGTGGCCATTGTGTTCCCTGTCTGGGGTAGAGTAAAACAGTGGTTCATAGCTGGGACCCAGTAGTCTAAATTTGTCAAACCAAAGCCGTAATCAGTACTCAGTCATGCCTTTCCAGCCCCCACCACTGCTTGAAGATGAAGGCTTCTACATACCTTTCCATCTGCAGCAGCCAGACAGGGACTGGACCTCAAGAGTGAAGGATGGGCAACACGAATCCCCACAGAGCAAGTTACTCACAGTTCTTTATCAGTTTCTCAACCTCTTCACCCCATGCTTCCGTGGATGCCGTACAGTGCTTCCCTGATGTCCAGAGCCCCAGACCAGTTGTTTCAGACAGTTTCTGCCTGTCCATTACCTGTTTTTGGAGGAGGAGAGAGTCGTGAAGTTCCCTACTCCACAGTCTTTCCCAAAAATTCTCCCAGTTTAACTTTTGTCATTTAAACCTCTCTGAATTGAGGTATGCAATTGTTCACCCATTCCATTATTGTAAAATACTCTGAGTGATTCAAATGAAGCCAACTTCAGTTCCTCAAGAGGTTAAATGTAGAGTTACCATATGATCCAGCAATTCCACTTCTGTATATCCAAAGGAAATAAGAAAATGTGTCTACAAAAGATTTGCACATGAATTAAAAAAATTATTGCATAAACATATACAACTGAGTATTTCTCATTTTAACCACTTTCAAATGTATGATTCAGTGGTAGTAATTTCGTAAAACAATACTGTGCTACCATCACCAACATCTAATACCCAAACTCTTCTATTACCTCAAACAGATACTGTATGCCCACTCAGCAATAACTACCCATTCTCTTCATCCAGAGTTCTTGGTAACTTGTAATTTACTATCTGTCTCTATGAATCTGCTTATTCTAGATATTTCATATAAGCGAGATCATACAATATTTGTCTTTTTTTGTGCCTGTCTAATTTTGCTCAACATGATATCTTCAAGGTCCACCCATGTTGTAGTACGCATCAGAACATTCTTTTTTTACAGGTGGATACTATTCCACTGCATGTACAGACCACATTTTGTTTATCCATTCATTCATCCATTCATGAACACTTGGGGGGCTTCCAACTTTTAGCTATTGTATATAATGCCACTGTGAATATTGTTGTACAAGTATATTTTTGAGCCACTTTCTCAACTATACTTCTTTTGGGTATATACACAGTAGTGGGATTGCTGGATCATATGAAAATTCAATGTTGAACTTACTGAGGAACACCAAACTGACTTCCATAGAGACTGACTGCCATTTCATCATTCTGCCAGCAGCTGTACATGGATTTTGTGGCAACATTATTCATAAAAGCCAGAAATTGGAAACAACTCAAATGTGATAGAAATAATAATACTGGTTTCTAGTGTGGAGTTGGAATTGACTAAAATATATGAGAAAACTTTCTGAAAAGATGGAAATATTCTATTTATTTGTGAAAACTCATTAAATTGTACATTAAGAGCTATGCACTTACATTTATATAATTTTTGCCTTAATAAAAGCAATAAAGAATCTCTGGAAGATGTAAACTAAATATTTGACAGTATTATAGATATATGAAAGTAAAATAAGGGGACTGACATTCTTGTAAAATGGAAGAGGAGACCAGATGAATCAATGAGTAAAAATGCATGTAAATCTATTTAATCTCAACCTTAGATTATAAATATGTGGTCTGTATCCTACTATTTCATTCCCTTTTACACCTGGTCAACAAACACTAATTATTTTAACCCCTCTAAAATTTTTTACTCAGAATTTTCTTTTCAAAAATATTTCTTGGAAGCCATTGCCAATGCACAGTGATGGCAACGTGATGGAAATTTTACCATTAACATTTTATACAGCCATAAATTAAGCAACTCACATATTAATTCCCCCTTTTCTTAACTCACATTCAATCTATCCTTAAAATTCTACCTAAAAATTCTATCTAATTCCAATCACATCTCTCTACCTCCATGTAATGGGATAAAAGAAATTATATTGGCTGCTTTTCCATCCTGTTGCACTTGGCCATAAGTTTCCCTTTGAGGCATCACCCCAGTTAGCCTGTGTGTAACCCTGGGTGTAACTGCAAATAGCAGGGTCTGTACCTCCATAAGCTTTGGATGATAAGAGCCATGCTTATAGCCCTTGATATTTTTTCTCTGAATGGTCCTTGCTGTTTCTTCTCTAAATAGCTCTTTGCCCTTTTGCACTACATAATTTACTAGCAAGGCCTGTCTCTTGGTATGGGATAGATGATAAGAAGCTGCATCAGTATCTGTGGGGAAGCCCTACCCCTCCCCTCTGAGTCACAATAAAGGTAAGAACCTAGGGTCCACATATGCTTCTTCTCTACCGCCTCTACAGACCTTTGCAGGAGACTCAGGAAACCCAGTCCCCTCCACTATCCTCATTCTCCTCTGTCTCCAGAGACTCCAATCAACAAAGCTATCCTTTCATGCATTCTCAGCAGGCTAGCTACCTGTTTGCACCTCATTACCCAAAGAACTTCCATATAATACCCTAAACACTTCACTACTACCATTCTACTTAACCACTGTCATCTCTTGTCTGGACTATAATTCTCGGTTATTCCTCCTAGTTCCCCTCTGTGCTAATTTGAAACTGTTATGTACCCCAGAAAAGCCATTTTCTTTCGATTCTGATCCAATCCTGTGGGGACAACTTATTGTTTGGGGTAGAAACCCTTGATTAGATTTTTTCCATGAAGATTGACCCACTCAATTCTGGGTGTGACATTTTCATTAGATGGAGATATGACTCCACCCATTCAATGTGGGTCTTTTTTTTTTTTTTTTTTTTTTTTTAACATGGGCAGGCACCGGGAATCGAACCCGGGTCCTCTGGCATGGCAGGCAAGCGTTCTTGCCGCTGAGCCACCGTGGCCCGCCCTCAATGTGGGTCTTGATTAGTTACTAATGTCCTTTAAAAGAGGAGATAGTTTGGAGAAAACACAGTTACTTCATAGCCGACAGAGACAGAGATGCAGATATGTGGACATGCTTGTAGTGACAATAGATGTAGCCTGGGTGCTAATCAAGGACTTACAGAAATAGCGAGAACCCAAAGAGAAGAAATCCCCAACGCTGGGAGATGCTAAACTAAGAGATGAAACCCAGAGTTTTGTCCCAGAGCAGCGAAGTAAGGACCCACAGACACATAGAGAGGAAGCCACTAGAATTAGAAGCTGGAAGCAACAGAACTGGGAACAAGGCCTCCTAATGACATAAATCCTCTATTGACCTGGCTCCTGCTAACTTTCTTGCCTCTTCTTCTACTCTGACCCTTTTGCTTTCTCTACTGGAATCAGACTGAAGTCCTTATTGTTCCTTGAACATATTATGCATGCCTCTGCTTCACTGCATTAGCACTTGCCATCCTTCTGCTGAAAATGCTTTCCAAGCTATCTTCATAGCATGCTCCTTCATTTTCTTAAAGTTACTCAAATGTCAACTCACTATAGAAGCATTCCTAAACCACTACCCTATCTGAAATAGTGTATGGTCCTCCATCCTCTGTGCACTCTTTATCTCCTTTACCTGCTTAAATTTTTTCTGGCACATATCATCATACAGACAACGCTTTTCTTTCTCCCTCAACTTGAAGGAGTTGCACATGAAGACTTCATCTATTTTGTCCCCTGCCCTACCTCTAAACCCTAAACTTAGTAGTTTTTTACAATATATTTCCAGAAACTGGCATGCAATGGAAATTTCATAAATATTAGTTCAATGTATATACCTAAAGAGTTTATATTTAGATGAAAACAGTAATATTATATTCCTCTTTTTGAGAACAAAAGAAACAGAAACACTCTTCTTTCCCTCACCCATACTGTTGTGTATGTAGAGATGTTATTTTCAAAAGGAAAAATATGCGCTCTACATTAAATGGCTGTAGGACAAGTTATTTGATGCTTTTCTTTAAATTTTTCTCATTCTTTTTTTCTCTCTGTGCTTTGGCTTTTGTTTCTACATTGTCCTGATTCAAGTTCACTAATAATTTATTCAGTATACCAATCAATTGTTATGCTCACCCAGCAAATTCTTAACTTCAGACATTTTATTTTTTCAGTTATAGATTGTCTATTTGCTTTTCTTTTTACAGTTTCTAATTCATTGTTATATTTATCAATATTTCATCCCTTTTTTTCATCCATGCCTCTTTTTCTTTAACATATTTATGATGGTCATTTAAAATTCCTTACCTATTAATTCTAATCTCTGAGGCAGCTATGTATCTGCTTCTGTTTCTTATTTTTCCTCTTGATTATATGTTATATTACCCTGCTTCCTTATATGCCTTCTAATTTGGATGTATTCCAGACATTGTATATTTAAAAAACAAAAAACAAAAAAAACCCAAAGATATTGAAGTGGATATTACTATACTACAGAGATGGCACATCATCCCTTTCTCTGGTAGCTAGGGTGAAGTGTTGAATATATTGATTCATTCACAAGATAAGTTAAATCAGCAATAAGTTTCAGTTTCAGTTTGTTTTAATTCATTTATGGTTTCAAATGTTTTGAGGATGTGATTTGTACTATATGTATTACAGGCACATCATTCTAGTCTATCACTCAAAGTGCATGAAACTATGAAGATCTGTCTCCTATTCCAATCCAGCCTCAAGTCTCCTACGATGGCAAACCCTTGGTAAATATTTCATGGGTGAAATACAGCAGTCATGGAGCAAGATTCCAATCCATCATGTCACCTCCCTGGTTATTTAACTTTATTAGTTTTTATGTACCCCAACAGTTTTTCAGTCTTTGGTAAATCTGATTTTCCACCCACACGCTGAAATCAGCAAATGTACTCATGTACGAAATAGCCACAAATCTCCATGCAGTCTCAGACCTCGATGGAACTTATTTCTTTTAGACTTCTTTTGTACAACTCTTGGATGAAAACATGCATGTTGGGTCCTATATATACATACATACACACACACACACACACACACACACACACACACACACATATATATATACACATAGGCTTATTTACTTTTCCCCCTTGTTGTTATGGTGGGATTAGTCGTGTTTCATGAACTTCTGCATTCTAACAGAAATGAAACTCTGATAAATTTTTGGAAATCAGTACAGTCCTGGGACACCTGATATATTACATTTATTGAAGTATGTACGTCTCTCTTTTTTATCCACTATTTAGACTGCAACTGCTAGAAAAAAAAATGGAGAGTGAGTTATGAGTAGAAACCTAATCAGTCTTTCAAATCTTTTTCCTGAAATCTTTAAAACAACCATGTTTTAAAAGCACTTGAGATCATCTCTCTGTAAATTAGGAATTTTTTCTGTTGAGTAGTCTGAGAATGGAGCAGTAGAAATAGAATAAATAGATAAGGGCCATAAGAATTTACTATCTGTAGAAGTAACAACGTCAAAACATTTCAAATAAAAGAATACAAAATCACATCCTGGTTCTCATCAATGTACCTGAGTGGAAATATATTTGACCACTGCCACTAAATAAGAATATGATGTTAAGAACAATGCCTTTATAGATTTCCATTTCTCCATTTAAAAATGACATGAACCTTAATAGCTCTTCCAATAATAGCTGTTTATGACTCATTTCTGATGCCCACTAACATACCCACATAACCATTAGGAATTACTAAAGAATTGTAATTATGAACTTGGGCTCTGAAGTAAAATAAATTTGAGTTTGAATCTCATTTCATACATGCCCAATATTATGACCTTGAATAAGTTACTTAGACCTTTTGATCATTAACTTTCTCATCTGTAAATTGACAATAAAAACACCCACCTCAAAACGTTCTCGTAGGGATTATATTAGATAGTGTGGATACAGTAAATGGCATAAATAAGTACTGTATAACTTCACTTCTAAAGCATCATTGAATTAACATCTTATGTGGGTAAAATAAGTGGAACATTCTCAAATCAAATATACACATTCATTGTAAATTATTTCTTGATTCAGAAATCTAAAATGAAGAAAATGCTGAGAACGAGTAAAATAGATTATGAATCTAGAACAAGATCGAAATAGAGAGCTAAAATGAAAGTATCAGAGAAAAAGAAGTTAAATTATTTTTAGGTATTGTTCCATTTTTGGTTATGATTTGCTCCTGGCGAGTAATGGGATTACTGAGAGAGAGTATGATGAACGTTTCAAATACTCAAAAAGCATTCATAACCCAGCCCTAACTAGAACTCTATATCCTCTTTCCTTGCCAGTGGAAAGAAGAAAGTGGTGTTATGTCATAAATTAGAACTTAGGTCAGAGAAAAATTGAAGACCCTTTACAAATTCTTTATAAATTATTCTTGTAAGACAGCTCCAAAGATTTATTCAGAAATTAAAGGAGATAAAATCCTCTTAGTAGTAGTCGCTGTTACCTGGTTATATTTTCTTTGGCTTATATAGTAAGTTGGGTTTTTCACAAAGAACAGTAACTTGCAGCAAAGCCCTATAGGTACACAAATAACAAAGTGAAGAAAATCATTGGTCTAATCTGAAGAATAACTGTAAAACTGCTGATCTGCTGAGCAAAACTATGAGGCTAAATATATTCCTAAAAAATCCATTTTGGGTGAGTTACTATATATTTAATATTTTTAAAACATTGACCTATAAATTAGAATGAAAACCTATCAGACTCATAATGAATTGCTCACTCTCATTCCTAATATGTTGAATTCCATTTTCAGTAAAAATACCACATAGCCTATGATAGTGAGTTACAAACCAGCCATTATATTTTATCCCATGTTCATTTTAATTTTAAAGTTAGTTCTCCTTTTCAATTAGTTGATCTATCTGTCTATCTACCTATCTATCTAATCTACCTTTTAGCTATACTCTTTATCAAAGGCATAATCTGGAAAAAGAAAAGTTTCGCTGATGTTTTCCCTAAAATATTTAGTAGAGAAGGATAACAATCTAGAAAAATCCAAAAGGAATAAAGCGGGAAAGCTAAAGAAAGCATGACTGAACAGGAGAGAAAATATTTTATTGTTTTTCTAACTGAGGTGGTCAAAACCAGATGACTGTAGTTTGTAAAATCTGGAATATTGAATATTTGAAGAAAGGGCTTTTTATGAAAAATACGGAGATACAGAATGGCTTTAAACTGAATCCTGAGAATTTACAATTCTATCCTAGGAACACTGACTCAAAACTTGATAAACTCTAGAAACCCCATTTATCTCCTTAAATCTATGGTTAATGATAGAGAAGAATAATGCTTTATCTAGTGTCCCAACCACTGGGGGCTAGAGCGTCATGCTAGGTAAATAATTTGACTTTGTGCATGGAAATGGTTCAGCATTATAAAGTGTGTAATCTATTCCACATGCCAATCCAAAGTAGGGTTTGCATATCAGACCATTATGTGTAGAGGAAATGACTGAATTAATTATGTATGATTACTAATTTTTATATGTAGGGGAAATTGATGGGAAAATTATTTATTAAATAATCTCAGCAAAGAGATGAACCATTCCTACAGCCCTTCCAGCAAAACTCGAGGAAATTACTCAACTGAATTTAATAAGACAAGTTGTCTTTGAAAGTATCTTTTAAAAGGGGCTTCATATAACCATGAAAGCAAATTTAAGGAAATGTTTGAAATCACAGGGACAACATATTGTTTTCAAATAAAGAGAAAATTGAATTACTCATTTTGCCAAATTTTTACCATTAAGAGTACCTTGAGAAAAAATGAAAAAGAAGTTATAAATTTCTGATAAGGGAATTCTCTATTTGCCCTCCCATTTCAAGGGTTAAGATTACAGCATCTATAACTAGTTGAAGAAGAGAGCCTACTGAGACAAATACTGCAGCCCCTTGAACTATGTGAACATGGCAAACCTCCTCCTGGGATTACAGACCTGGCATCTTGGCCTCACCAGTTGAGAGCCTTTTCTCACCTGATGGAAAAGCAAACAAAAGTAAATACACACACACATATACAAAACTAACTTTTCCCCTTAAAACAATGATACTACCTTCTAAATCCTAGTTTTCTTCTCTGCCTATAGCACGTGCTAAAGCATTTTCTATAAATAATTTGAGGTCAAAATATCAAAAGTGAGGATAGCTATTTATAATTAATCTTGATTAATAATAACTCCTTTTACATTATGCACGTGTGGCTAGTGGAAATATCCTAAATCTGGAATAGTATTTTTACTAATTAGAGTATGCTTCCCCAAAGTGCAATACTTGATAATTATAAAACACTATGGCAAATAATATGTTTTAGAAATGTAAAGCACTATGAATTGCAACAATAACTGTATTTCATGCCTGAAAATCTAAAAATAAATGAAAAAATTGATTTAGAACATACATCAATTTTCCTCCTTACTTTTTCCTGATTTATTGAAATCATACTAAACAGTGTAATTCACCAGCGACTTTAACTTAAAACATTTTTCAGAAACTTTAATTGCACACTTTTCTTATTAAAATGCCAGTGGACTTCTACAAGTATCAAATATATCTGTTTATACATTTATAAAAATAGATGGTTCAAGAGTAGAAAATGAAAAAGAATAAAGCAAGCAAGATGCAAAAAGAATGATTCTTGCGTTCTACATAGACTCTATGGAGAAACTCAATAACCTTTTACTAATGAGTGGAGTGTATCTGATGAAATTCCCCTTTGGACATTTTTCAGATATTAAATTTCTGAAATGACATGTCTTGCAAACAAAGGTAGAAACAATTTATCCTATTACCTTGAAATTTCACTCAATGAAAATGGAAAAGGAAAGTAAAATGAGGTTACAGAGAAAGCTAATTAGAATTTGGAGATTTGTTTGATGATTCACAAACCCAGTAGCTTAGTCTTAAAACTTCAACATGACGAATAAACCTCTGTCTCTTTCACTCTCAGAATGCACATTGCAGACCCAACTTCAAACCCACATTGCATTGTTATAAGAGTGACTGTAGAGAAAAAAATAAACAAACCACGTGGCCTATTTACACATAATGTACTTAACATTAAAATAAGGAGAAAAGCTGTAGAAAGTGAAGAAATACTTTGGGGAATCGATCCATGGAACAGCTTCTCAGCCAGAACTATTTGCTTGCTTAAGTAGTAGCACAGCCTAAGAATATTCTCCTCTGTACCTCTTTAATTGTTTTTCTTTGTTACCTTCTGAAAATTTTCACTACTTATAAACTGATTTGGATTAAATCTATTTTCTTTAGAATGCAAATTCTTCTAGTGTAAGCAATTAGATGGCTCCTTTTAAATGTTTAGGATCAGATCACTGTGAAAAAAAAGAGAAAAAGAAATCATCTGGTGGTAAAGAGGAAAGCGAGGAAAGTCAGTTATTTCAGACATAGAAGAGTTTTGTTGAATAAGGCAGATGGAGGGATACCAAAGAGGAAAGGGACTTAGGAAGTTTTGTGATGACTTTGTGTATTGGAAGGAATTAAAACAATAAAAAATGTTCAAGATATTATGGGGAAAATGTTAATCTATATCATCTTAGATAAAATATTATTTGAATAAATGGATACAGCATGTTTAGAGATAGAAAAACAACTTGCAAGAATGTTAGGGCTCCCAAATTAATCTACAAATTCAATACCATAAGATCACATTGCAGTTAAGATATTTTGGATATTCAATGAAAAAAAAAAATTCAGATAAAGGAATGTTATTCCAAAACAGCAAAATCCATTTTGATAAAGACAATTACAGAGGGGTGGTTTATTTTCCCAGATGTTAAGGCACACTATCGATTTATGATAAGAAGAGCATGGGACTGGCATAGGAACAAACAGACCAACAGACATTAATTGGTAACTCAGCTGAAGACCTATGTATACAAAGGAACATGATATATAAGAAAGGACACAATAGAAAGCAATAGGGAGGAAGGTTTAGTAATGGTGTTAGAGCAATTAGCTTACTAAATATAAAGCTGGTTTCCCAATCTATGCTATATAAAATGGTGTATTCCTCAGGGCTTAATAATCTAATGTGGAAGACAAAGCAAAAAAACTAATTTGAAATTGTTAAACAATATTTTTAAAAACTTGAAATGGGAAAACTCTTTAAACAAGATGCCCTCCCCCACTTAAATGAAAATCATTAAGCAAAGCATTGATTTGGCTTAAGCAAAACTAATGCTTATTTCTCAAAGTAGATGTAGGCAAGTAAACAAATAAAGTGAGAGAAGATATTTTAATGTCTGTAATTGACAAATAATGATCATATGGAATATGCAAAAACTCCTGCAAATAAATAAGTTGGGAATTCAAATAGAAAATTATGCAAAGAATTTGAATAGGCAAATCAAAGAAAAGCAAGCCAAAATGTCTAGCAAGTATATAACTATAGAGATCAAGTAAGTATTGGTCAAAACCAATAGTTAGATAAATGCAAACCAAAACAAAAATGTGATCATTTGTACACATAGGAATGGCAACACTTTGTAGGACAGGTAATGCAAAATGTTGGCTAGGATCTGGGGTAAAAAAAGATTATCCATTAACTTTTGGTGGAAGTATAAGTTGGTTAAACCATTCTGAAAAGCAAGCTGATAGTATTTGGCTAAATGTAATATTTACATGTTCTCTGCCTAAGGAGTCTACTCTTGGTATATCACAGAAAACTATTTACATATTTGCAACAGAAGTCATGTTTTGGGTTGTTCAGCACAATAACAACAGCATTTCCCTTTAACTCACTGTTCCAACACGAACAGCTTGTGTGTAGAAGCAGTGAGTAGGAGACAAACTAGAAGTCTACTTCCAGAGGCCTGGGTAAAAACAGAGCAATGGTTTTCGCCTATGGATTCCTCTTCAGCAGTTTGAACCAACTAGATGAATATATAGCACCATAAGAAGACTTCAAAGACATTGTAACAACTAATAACAAAAGACACAGAACACAGTTTATAGCAGAATACTATTAATGTAAATTGAAAACATACACACAGCAAACAGTATGTAAATTTAGAAGCATGCGTGCATAAATAAGGACACATAGCAAAGATTTTTAGAAAAGAAGCTTATGGTAGTGAGGGGAAATGGAGGGGAATCAGCATGAAGGAGAAAAAGTCATATAAATGGGGGACCCTTTCCTGGGCAGATGATGAGAATGTGCTCCGAACTGGGGAGTATTTTTAACTGAGTTCTCTAAACCCAACATCAAAGTGAAAAAAGAAGAGGAGGAGGAAAATGATTCAATATCCTCTGACCTGACCTGATGTCTCAAAGATGTGAGCAAGACACACTTTTCATTCTCATTTTTTTGGTGTTGGCTTCTCTTTTGACAGGTTTCTCCTCCTCTGATCCCAAACTGCCTGCCAGTAGATCCCTGGCTGCATGTTTCTCTTGTACATTCAGCAAGGAGGAACATTTTTCACTCCTGAACTATCAATGTTTGAGCCATGTGCCCAGAGTCTAGGGTGTAGCTTCCCATTCCTCACAGACTGGGGTCACTGCTCCCCCAGCCCTTGTTAAGAGGTACTAAATCTGTGCCGTTTCCCCCAGGGAATGGTTCTGCTCCAGCTTCCCCTCACTGCTCCGCTTTTGGCATCATTCCTCCTTTTCTGGAATGTGTGGATGTCAATTTTGAGATTGTTGATTGTTTTTCTGTGTTTTGTTTATACAATAACTCATAGAGAATTTCTAAATGTTTGTACGGGGTGTTATCTTTTCCTATATTAATGCAGACCACCTTTTGATGGAAGTTCATCCCAGATTCCAAAGTCAAATTTTGGAATATCATTTGTTAAAGAAGTGAGAACCTCCTGCTTGTTTAAATAACTGCCCAATATGGTCCAACAACTTGTGAAATATTTCTATTGAGCCAGGTCCAAATGCTAAAATTTAAAGAAAAACCATGCTTTAAATTCCCAGAAAATAACTTAAAAATATTTTGGGATAAAGGATATACATTTTGGAATTTTGACTCACAATAGAGCGCAGAGAAAATTGTCATAAGTCTTTGTGCCTGGGTGTGTCAGTGGTTTGACAGGACCACTTCCTTCATCAGAGCAGTTCTTGGGCCAAATAGGTAAAAACCACTGAAAGAATTTGCTTTGCTAATATGGCCAAATACGTTTATTGTTTAAAAAATAAGCTTTATTTGGGAAAAATAAATATGAATTCATTACTTTCCATCTCAATATTTTTAAGTCGCTTCTTCATGTGACAGTTAACCTATAAAGGGGTATTTGGCATCATCTAGGGTATCCTTGTTTAAAAGACAGTGGTCCAAGAGGCTAAGTACTTGGCCAAGACAGATAACCAAACCAACTCCTGACCATCCATGAGTGCAATAACCACTTTACTATTTTTGGCCATCTGGATAGCTTCTTCCTACTGTCTAATATAGTTCTTAAGCCAGAAATGCTGAGACCAAATGGGATTGGAAATATAAGTGTTCACAGATGAATGCTGGACCATAGCTCAAAATCGTATTTAATGAAAAGGGTCATTAACGACTCCACAGACAGGAAATAGCATTTACTACATAAGCCCCTTCCCTAAAATGGGAGACTTTGGAATTTAGAGTTGAGTCTAGCTCAATATGTCATTTCCTTATCCATTTATTTATTATGTTAAATGATGACACTCATCACTTAGACTCAGGGTTATTTCATAAGATTGATGAAAAGACTCTTCTGATTTAAATCTATTATTCTGGAACTCCTGCAGGAAACATATGCGCATATGGGCACACATACAGACGCACACACATCTGCTTTGGGAAAGTGTTTAAGAAGCTCTTTTAAAGAACGTTTCTGTTTTATATATTTTTAAATTATTTTTATGTCATTCACTCATAAGTCCTAAAATCTCTTACTGTTTTTGTTTTAAGCCTCAGTTGTATTTTAATGTTTCTCTTGGAGTTTGTTCTTCCTGATAAAGAGGATTTTGGGTTATTAAATTCAGCAGCTACTTTTGAAATTATTAAATGACTACTGTATATATTTAAACAAATCTTCATACTTCCAGAGAAACTAGAAACAAGAAGATTCTTCATGACTAAATTTTTCTAATGCTTAATATGCTACTGACACACTTACTAAATGGTAAGCTAGCAATCCATGAGCTAATGCAGTTGTTCAAGGCCCTTAATTTGCTCTCAAAAAAAGTTTTATTCTGGGAAAAATCTGGCACAACCCTTTGCACTTTCCATTTGTCCATAATGTGTAGAATCGCTGAGAAGCATAGTGAAATCATGGTTATTATAGGATTTATTTATCTCCCACAGTGTGGTGGGTCTAACATTAGCTAAACAGCACTGCTCCTCGTGTGTACTTCCAAACAGACGAGAGCAAACATGATGTTACAGACTTGAATAGGCAATCTCAAAGCAAAAGCATTTGGTCATTTCACATATGCCAAATAAAGTGAAGGTGGGGCCTTGTTAATTTTAGGAAGTGCAATTCGGCATGATGGAAACAAAAAATAGAAATGACATTATCCTGGAGACTGAACAATCCCACTGAGCCCCACTATTTGATGTATATAGACTTACAGCAAAGTAAACTACCTCAGAACAGGTACCCTTCTATACCCTTAGAACCGGGATATAAAATTCATGAAATCCAGCTCATGAAGAGGCTTCAAGGGGTGTTAATAAATTCCTGTAACAGTATGGAAAACCGTCTCTCTCTCTCTCTTTCTTTCTCTTTTTTAATTAAGAAAAATATCTAGTGCTTTCACTGGATTCTTCAAGGCATACATGACCTGAAAAAGTCAAGAACCACTATTTTTAAAAAGGATTATAATTTCCTAAATGATGGCCAAGGGCTGTCAGGTTTGTTTTCTGTGACTGCTGAAAATCACCCCACTGGTCCATTTGCAGGGACCTTGATGATGTGATCAAATCACAGTGAGCCAAACCCTAAAAGTGGTCAAAAGTACATAGCTGTAGGGCGGGCCAGTGTGGAGTTCTCGCCTGCCATGGACCCGGGTTTGATTCCTGGCGCCTGCCCATGTGAAAAATAAAAGGTAGCTATAGCACGTTATTGTGAGAATAATTGACAGTGATGAATGGTGGATGAGTATGGTGGAAAGAGGAACTTTAGAGTCATGTATGTCACTGGAAGGAAAGTTGGAGGCTAAAACATGGGAATGTATATCACAGTGAATCTTTTGGTAAACTATGCCCATGATTAAACTGTACACAAAAATTTAAAAGTTCTTGCATGAACTAGAGCAGACTATATACAATTATAAGGAGTAAATAGAGGGGAATGTAGGAAACATAGACCTATTACAAGCTATGAACTGCCGTTAGCAGTAATATTTTAATCCTCTTTCATTAACAGTAACAAATGTATAATACTGACATTATGGGTCAATAATATGGGGGAGTAAGGAGCATGGGAGGATTAGGGTTTTCTTTTTTTATTTTTATTTCTTTTCTGGAGAAACGAAAATATTCTAAATTTTATCATGGGGCTGAATGCACAGCCATGAGATGATACTGTGAACTAGTGATCATATGTTTCAGGTGGCTTCTATGCTGTGTGAAAATATCTCAATACAGCTGCATTAAAAATAGGTAGCTATATTATTTATTTCATTTCTTTATTTCCTCAAAATCTCCACCCTCTTTCTGTTATAGCCTCACCACTGTTACTTATAATCATAGAAACTCCCACCTAAGCAATTACTACCTATCCCAGTCTAAAGTTACTCTACCTAAGGTTATCTTGAGACACTTTTGAGAAACAAGGGCAAAATTTAGTAGGTTTGTGGGTTGTTTTTTTTTTTTAGCAACAGAAATGTGTACCATAAAGGACAGTCAGTCTCCAACTACAGTTCTATGATTTGTCAGGAATGACGTACTGACTTATTAAAAGACATGTATTTTAAATTTTAGGATAGTTTTTGACTTACAAAAAAGTTGCCCAGATAATACAAAATGTTTCCATATTCCCCACCCCCAGTTTATTATTAACATCTTACATTAGTACGGTTTATTTGTCACAACTAAAGGACTATTGGTATAATTATCATTGACCAAAGTCCATACTTTATTCAGATGCCCTTAGTTTTCAACCTAATCTTTTCTTCTTCTGTTCCAGAATCCCACCATGTATACCACGTTATACTTAATCGTCGTACTTTCTGCGCTGACAGTTTCTCAGACTTCCCTTGTTTTTGATGACCTTGAGAGTTCTGAAGAAGCCTGGACAGGTGTTTGGGGGGATTGTCTAATGTTTTCCTCATAAATAGCCAGAAATGGTATGTTGTGGGGAGACATACAATTGCTGAAGTAAAATTCCATTCTCATCACATCATAGCAAGGATATACATTACCAGTGTTGCCTTATCATTGATGAGCTTGATATTGACCATCTAGCTGAGAGGTCAGGTATGTCAGGTTTCTCCACTGTGAAGTTATTCTTTTTTATCCACCTTCTGTACTGTATTCTTTGGAAGAAAGTCATTATGTACAGTGCATACTCCAGGAATAAGGAGTTATGCTCCAACTTCTTCAGGGCAAAGTAAATTATTTGGAATTCTTTTGCATGGGAGATTTATCTATTCTCCATATATTTACTTATATATTTAGCCATCCCCTTCAACATTTTTTTATTAATATTAATAATTGAAATAATAATTTCAATATTAATCTTGAATTTCTTTTAAACATTGAGTGAATTCTTCCTTACTTTCTGGAACTGTAAGAAGATTCAGTTTCATCTTGTATATTTCCTGCCCTAATCCTAGAATCACCCATTTCTCTAAGAAGCTGTTTTTTTTTTATTATAGAATGGTATTAGAAAACAAGATCAGGTACTAGGTATGCTCGTTATTATTGGGTTGGTCATGCTTTTAGGCCCTAAAACCCACAAAGCATGGAAATATATGTATACATACTAACCAGTGTATATACACATATTTGTAAATATTTTCATATGTATACATTCGTAGCTATGTTATGCTGAATATGACTTCATACTGATGTCCTCAACTCTAATCCATTGCCAATTGAAACATTCTAGCCTTTTCCTCTTGCTTATCTGTAGCCTCTTACTCCAAAAGTGAAAAAACTGGCTCCCACTATCAACCATCCATTTACTTAATTGCTCAATTCCAGGACATATGTATAGTGAGTTTAGAGTTCTCAACCATTGACCCTATGGGAAACAATTTTATCAAACAGAGTACGGTACTTATATATAGTTTGTTTTGCCTTCAGTCTTACAGACTACAGTCATTTCCAAGGTGACTCATGTCAGCACCTTTCCCCCATCTGATACATTGACATTATTTCAGACATTTGTAATGCAGTGAGATTCTGGAACAACTGCTTTCAATACTGCCCTCCCATGATCTTATACAGATTGTTTATAATGCATAAAGGTTCATTCTTTGCGCAGTAAAGTTTTATGGATTTGGACAAATGCATTATGCTATATATTCACCATTACAATATTATTCATAATATTTTTATCACTTTTAAAAATTCCACTATGCTTCATCTAGTCAACCTTCCTTCATCTCCTGCCTCCCTCTGAACTCTGGCAACAACTAATCTGTTTACTGTTTATAGTTTTGCCTTTTCCAGAAAGTTATATAAAATAATCTACAGTATGTAGCCTTAGTGATATTCATTACGATTTATCCATGTTTTGCATGGCCTGATATCTGAGTCCTTTTATTGCTGAATAGTATTCCATTGTATGGATGTATCACAATTTGTTTACTGAGTCTCTTACTGAAATTCCTCTACTTCTTGTCTTTGAAAAATTTTTTAAAAGCTGCTATAAACATTTGTGGACAGGTTTTTAATGGACATAAGCTTTCAAAACAGGTCTGTAAATACCTGAGAGTGCAATTTATGGTTTATATGGGTCATATGGCAAGAGCACTTTGGCTTTTTAAGAAAACTACCAAACTCCTCTTTGTAGTTGTAACATTTTGTAACAAAGCTGTAAAACAGTTGTAACATTTTATATTCCCAGCAGTAACCAATGAGAGTTCTTGTTGCCCTGTATCCCCCTCAGCCTTAAGTCTCAGGTTTGTTTGTTTGTTTCTAGATTTAAGCCATTCTAATATCTCATTTTACTTTGTATCTCTTTAATGACAAATGATATTGAGCAAATTTTCAATATGTATGTCTTTGTTGAGGTGTGAGCCACTTTAAAAGTATTATGTACCCCAGAAAAGCCATGTTTTAATCTTGATTCAATCTTGCAGGGGCAGTCATTTCTTTTAATCCTGATTCAATACTGTAGGATGGAAACTTTTGATTAGATTATCTCCATGGAGATGTGGCGCATCCAGTTATGACCTTCTGTTCCAGAATCTTTTGATTCTGACCTTTTGATTAGATGGAGATGTGGCTTCACCCATTCCAGGTGGGTCTTAATTAGTTTACTGGAGTCCTTTAAGAGGCAGCATTTTGGAGAGAGCTCAAAACAGAGGAGATGCAGACACTTGGAGGGCAGTTGCTTCAGAGCTGACAGAGCCGACATGAGACCAGGACATTTGGAGATACCGGCATCACCATGTGCCTTCCCATGAGATGCTAAGCAGGCTAGAACCCAGGGTTGTACCCCAGAGGAGTTAAGTGAAGACCCACAGATGCCAAGTGAGGAACCCTCACAGAAAACAGAGGCTATAAGCAATAGAGCCTGGCAGCAAGGGACCAGCAGATGCCAGCCACATGCCTTCCCAGCTGAGGGAGGTGTTATGGGTGGCATTAGCCTTTCTTGGGTGAATGTGACCTCTTGTTGGTCACATATTCGGACACTTTCACTTCCTTAGAACTGTAAACTTATAACCTATTGAATGCCCTTTTTTTTTTCTTTTTTTTTTTCTCATGGGCATGCAGCAGGAATACGAATCCAGATCTATAGCATGACAGGCGAGAGTTCTGCCACTGAGCCACTGTTACACTGTCCTTGAATTCCCTTTTAAAGCCATTCCATTTCTGGTATATTGCATTCTAACAGCTTATCAAACTTACAGTGTTTGTTCAGATATTTTTTCATTTTTTAATTGGGCATGTTTTCCTATTGTTGAATTGAAAGAGTTCTTTACATATTTTGCATACAAGTCCCTTTATCACATATATATTTTGCAAATATTTTCTCTCAAACTGCAGGCTTGGCTGATCATCTCTAAGCAATGTCTTTTGCAGGGTAGAATTTAAAAATCTTAATAAAATCCAACTTACCATTTTTTTTCTTTCATGGATCATACTTTTGGTATTTTATCTAAAAACTATCACCAAACTCTCGTTCACCTAGATTTACCCTCATGCTATCTTCTACAATTTTCATACTTTATAATTTTACATTTAGGGACACAATCCATTTTCAATTATTTTTGAGTATGGGGTATGATCTCTGTTTAGGTTCATATTTTTCATATGTATGTTTGATTGTTTCAGTACCATTTGTTGAAAAGATTATCCTTTCCCATTGAATTGTCTTTGTGCCTTTGTAACAACATAAAAAAAACAGTATGGAAGAATATTTTACCTCTACCTTCTTGTACTTTATTCAGATCTCAAGCTCAAAGAACTCTTTAGGAAGCACAGAGCCCACTTACAGGACTAACCACAGAACTTTAAAGAGCATCACATGAGTGAACTATCCACAAGACCATATTTTGAATGCTAATGTGTACCTTCTAATTTTCCTGGTCTTAATATTTCAGCAACCATTATTGATTGCCATGAAAGACTGCTTCTTGGAATCCAGTTTTCATTCCCAGTAATTTCTGAATTTAATTGCTTTGTTTCTAATGTTTCTGATCATGGCTTGTCTCGCAGCTCTGCCTCAACTCTCTACTTTGAGAAAATCTGACACATTTAATCACATCTATTAAACTGTAAGCTTCTTAAAGTTAGGACATGCTTTGTATTCTCCTACATAGTACTGCCTGGGATTGCCAATCAGATATTATCATGAGTTTAAAATGACTTCATGCCACATGTAATGGCAATTATGGTTCTTCCAGTTGTAAATGACTAGGATAAAAAAATTTCCTCAAAAATAAATTTACACGAGTAATTTATTTAGAAATTATACATTGATAAAAATAAATATTTATGATTATGAATTTTTTACAAAGTGGTCTTTTAAGTATACCATGTGGAAAACTTTCAAATTTGTAGGCATATTTAAACATTTTTTGTCTATTTCCCAGCATTTTGTAGTGTCTTTGTATTTTCCTGTTACTTTTTGTTCTGTAAAAATATCTTAGTCATATTTATCCAAATATAGCTCTTCTGCAGTTTATCAGAGTAAAAGAAATGGACTCAATCTAAATATTCATTGCTGCATGCCTCACTTGGTATTATGCATTGTCATATGATAATTACAAAATACTAAATTACAGATAGAAAATATTAATTTTGATAAATTTTTAAAACAAAAGAAGTATTGTTAAACAAGAAGAGCAAGACATTCTGGCTTAAATTAAATTAAAATTAAAAACCAACAAAAGTAAAAGTAAATGATTAAGAAAAGCTATTATTTTTGTTTTCATTTGCAACTTTGCCTGTGTTATTAAAAAGTAATGTATCAATTCATGCTAATTGAAAGAAAAAAAAACAGAAAGTAACAGTATGAAAACACAGATAATAGCCACATTCAGAAAAGCAGAGATAAAGGTATATCATAACAATTAATAGTTTTATAAACCTCTTCTCATTTACGATCTTACTTTAAGCATATCCATCACAGTAAAAATGTTTCAGAGCATATTTTTAAATAGTTTTTATAGTATCCCAATACATGGATTTGCCATAATTTTTTAATCTCCTGATTCCAAATGTGTGTATTTCAAAACCTCTGGTTTCACAGTATCTTAAATTTTTATGATTGCCCTCAGATTTGCAGTAACCATTTTTATCTAATCAAATTCTTCCTTCAAATAACACTATAGAATTCACATATAGAGCAATTCCTCTCGCCTATCTTCTATAATACTGTTGTTATTCACTTCACTTATCCATGTGTTATAATCACCCAATACAAAGTTACTTTTATTATTTTAAACAGTGAACAGTTATCTTTTAGATTAAATAGAAAAATATATTTTATTTTACTTTCATTTATTTCACCTCTAATGCAACTCTTTTCTTTACATAGATATAAATTTCTGACCTATATTATTTTCCTTTTCCCTGAAGAATTCTTTCAAACATTTCTTACAGGGCAGGTCTGCTGGAATGAGTTTGGTGTTTTTGTTTATCTGAGAAAGTCTTTATTTCTCCTTCAGTTTTGAGCATAATTTCACTGCAAATTGAATTCTGTGTTGGTGGTTTTCGTTTTCTTTCAGCACTTTAAATATTTCACTATGCTTTCTTGTTGCTTGCATAGGTACTGATAAGAAGTTTGCAATAATTCTTACTTTTGTTCCTCTTAAGGATTTTCTCCCCCTCTGGCTTCTTTCAAGATTTACAGTTTTTCTTTAGTTTTCTTCTATGAATATGATATGCTTTGGTGTAGTTTCTTTGTTATCTACCTTGCTTAATATTCTGGTAAGTTCATTGTCTGTTATGAATTATGGATAATTCTCAGCTGTTATTACTTGAAATATTTCTTTTGCTCCATTCTTTCTTCCACTGTTGGTGTTCCAAATACATGCGTGTTATACTTTTTGAAATTGCCCCACAGTTATTGGATGTCCTGTTACATTTTACTCATTTTTATTTTTCTGTGCATTTCAGTTTGGAAAATTTCCATTAACTTATCTTCAACCTCACTTATTCTTTCTTCAGTCATGTCCCGTGTTTTAGTTTACAAGCTGCCAGAATTCAGTATACCAGAAATGGAAAGGCTTTTAAAAAAAGAATTTACTGAGCTGCAAGTTTATAGCTCTAAGGCCATATAAATGTCCAAATTAAGGCACCAACAAGAGGTTACCTTTACTGAAGAAAAGTCGATGATTTCCAGAACCCCTCTGTCAGCTGCGAAAGCACCTAGATGGCATCCGCTGGGTCTCTGGCTTCTGGACACCTCTCTCATCTGGGAAGGCACATGGTGATGTCTGCTAAGTTTCTCTCCTCATTTCATAAGGCTTCCCCAGGGGTGCTTTCCTTCTGTATTTCCAAAGCTCTCTGACTGTGTGGGGCTCTGTCAGCATTAAAGCCTTTTCCAAAATGATTCCCTCTTAAAGGACTCCAGTAAGCAACCCCACCTTTAATGAGTGGAGACACATCTCCATGGAAACCATCTTATCAAAGACCCACAATTAGATGGGTCACATCTCCATGGGAACAATAAAAAAGATTCCACCCAGCAATACTGAATGAGGATTAAAAACATGGCTTTTATGGGGTACAAGACAGCTTCAAACTGGCCCACTCTACTAATGTGCTCCTTTAGGGTAACTGTTCATTTATGCTAACTGTGTTTTTTTATTTCCAGTATTTCCTTTTGGCTCAAGAGTTTCCATCTCTCTGCTTACATTATGCATCTCTTCTTGCATGTTGTTTGTCTTCTCTATTAGATCTTCTAAACATATAAGAGATGGTATATTAAACTCCCTATCAGCAAATTCCAACGAGTGCCATATCTGAGCCTTGTTCTGATGCTTGCTTTGTCTCTTCAGACTGTATATTTTCTTGCTTTGTAATTTTTTTGTGCAATTCTGGACATGATATACCAGGTAATAGGAATTGAGGTAAGAAGGTCTTTAGTGTGAGGATTTATGTTAAACTTGCTAAGAATTGGGCTGTTTAATTTTTGCTATAGATGTAGCTGTAGCTGCCAGATGCTTCAAATTTCCCTAATGCCCATGTTTTGGCTTCATCTCATGATTTTAGGCTTCCCTAAGTACTCCCCCTCAGAGAAAGTGTATATCTTCCTGCTCATCAGCTTTAATTCACAATTGCTATACTGAAGACCTGTTGGTGTTGTTATAAAATATGGGGGAAAGGAAGTGTTCTACAATTTTATGATTAAATCTCAGTATTTTAGCAGGCTTGTGTCCCTCAGCTATGGCCTTCATTATGTTTTGTAGCACCCCCCTGGCCCCAATCCATTTATTCAGTGAGACAGGAAGACTGAAAGGATCTGAAAGGGAAAATGCCTTTCTCCAGAAGGGATAAAGCTAGATAAAAGCATTCTTGCCTGAAAAGTAGGGCTTTCTTATGGAGAATGCTCTTGGAGTGTTTCATAACAGTTGCTTTTCCCATCCTCTTCTTACAGCCAGGAAGGGCTGTTTCTCAGCTTTTCACTATGTTAATTTGTCTGGATTCCCAGAGGTAAAACCTATGAAAGAGTGGGTCCCTCTAAGACTGCAGCCACCGGAGTTTCTCACTGTCACTCTAACCTACATTTAGTCTCCAACAATTCATCAGAACTAGCATTTAAATGTTCCTATCAGATTATGGCTCCAGTGACTTTTGCTTTAGAACCAAATCTCAACTGTGACTACATTCACTAGTCTCTCCACATTTCAGGGTGGCAGTTTGTCTAACCCGGGACAACCTGGTGCAAAAAGTTGTACCCTAAAGAGCAACTTTAGTGCTCTGATGGGCTGAGGGAATGTCATTACTATTCAGTTTGTTTAGCTTTTCTTGTTGTGGGGATGGGAGTGATGACTTCCAAACTCTTTACATGTTGGAGCTGAAATCGGAAGTCTCATGGTGTTTAATAGAATTTTGTGATAAAATATGTTTGGGAAACACTTGTTAAACAAATTAATGTTTCTTAGTCCACGATCTCTCCAAAACTTTATTATTTTCATGCATTTTGTAAGTCTTCAATTTAGTAAAAGTCCAACCATATTCTGTATTAACTTACTCTTGTTACCACAAGAACACAAATACTGCAGCAATCTCTTATTCATGTCACCTATTTATATAAATTTTCTGATTGAGACAAATTCTTGCAAATATAGTAATTCATACGATTTGTTATGCAAATGTAACATTCAGAAGATTTCTAAGCATATTCACCCATGTGATTATACCTTTATAACCTCTCTAAACAAATATGTATTATATAATTATTGCCTCTTCTAATACATTTGCAAACCCCAGTACAGTATATTTCTTTTCTCATAAATCCTTCACATTACTTTCATCAAGTACACACCCTTGTAGTTTAAAAGAATCATTCAGATTTTCCATGCCACAAGAAAATCTTTTTACCTTAATCTTACTCATGGAAGAGATATCTGAAATTTACCCTCTCTAACCATACAGAATGAATAGTTTTGCTATTTGTGAAATGCTTAAAAGTGTTTGAGCTAGAGGAATATAAGATCAGATAATGTGAAACATTATTATGTTACATTGAATCTCCATCACTTGACAAATTTTAGGGTGCCAGGAAACCTAATATAAGGACGAATGAAAAAGAATGTCTACCCACAAGTATAGCATACATTATGTATTTATGCCATACATAAGAAACATCTGGAATAAATAAATTAAAATGGGCCATTGAATTAAGGTGTAAGAATGAACTCAAGAAGAAACAGTTTCTATATAAATTGTAAGGTATAGGAAAGAGAAACCAAAGCCAAGAGAGACTCATTCTCCAGCCAAGATCTAGAGTCTTGCCAAAGTATGGAGGCTGAAGGAGGCTGCAATAGATATATATCACCCTTGCTTTTTCCTTAAAGCCCTACTCGCAGAGACAAATTAAAAGACCTATACATTTCATGTTGGCAACAGCAAAGATATCTAATCCCTTTGCACATACTATTGAATGTTCCAAATTTGCATTTCCATGTGAAACGTACAGAATAGGCATAGTATGTCTGTTTCAATTATACAACACCTGGCTTTTTGAAATTTTAGCTCTCTCCAAAAGCACATTCCAAGCCATTGGTTAATTTTTTTGTTGTTCCTTTTCAGAGCTTCAGGTTTCTGCAAATGAGCAAAAGGACTAAGAACCAACATTTTGGGGGTAAAGCAATGAAGACTTAGGAAATTGATGATGTGGTATATCCATGGCACATGCGTACTCTACATGGTGTACAAAACTGCTGTATTCCTTGTCTCAGGAACTTCTGTTCTAATTATTTTCCCCATATGTTTGCCTTTTACTATCGTAAAAGATAAGATTATGTGAACAAATGTCAGGTGATTACAGCATATACATATTTATGGAATTGTTAAACTCTTAAAACCTCAAGAGGCTGAATCCAGAGGAGTATACTTGGGAAAAGAAAGTAACATGGAGTTATAGCTTTGGAAAAGGGTGTTTGGAGGCAGAGGGAGGGAGAAATTAGTGATGTGGATTCAGAGAGGATGCCAAAAAATTACCATGGCTGATGAAACCCCCAATCACCTTCATGTAGAAAAGAGGAACATAAATCATAGATCAGAGAGACAAAGAGAGAAAAGATGAGACGTGTAATGTTGTAACTTTAAAATTCTTCAGGCTAAAGTGTGATGGGATGTATGCATTAGCTTGTTGTTACTTCACTTTAGGACTGTTGTACCATCATTTGTTCCTAATGAAAGGGAAAAAAAAAACACTCCACGGGTGGTTAGCCAGTGTTATGCCAGTAAATCCACACTTCAGAGGTCTCTACAGCATAAGCTTTGTCTTTATTTATATTTAATGAAACACCAGATAAGTGATTAATTAACATAATTAATGTAAGACATGGATTTCCATTGGTGACGTTAGTGGTTTGTTAATCAGCAAAAACGGATGGTAGAAATGGAATCTTAATCATGAAATTAGTTGAATTCAAGATATGTAGATTGGTACATATTCTAGAAATGCGCTTATACTTGCCTAAAAGGAGAATTAGAATCTAAGAGATCTCTCACCTGCACCCTTTGGGATGGCACCCAAGGCTAGAGTGTTAAGTAGTCCTAAATCCGTTCTTTAGGAGAGAATTTCTTACTGCCTTTGGCTAATTTATAAGGGTAATAAAACCTGCCTCAAATATTTTGTTTCTGAAGGTTTTGAATTCTAGTGAATCATTCATTTATGATATCATAGGGTCATTTCAAAGGACAGCTAGCTGGGACTTTATCAAACTTAAATAACATTGTATTAACTTTTGTGTTTGCCTATTCAAACATATTTTAATTAATGTTTTTCAGAATGTAGCATTTGATCTGGGGCTTACTTTCATTACAACTGGTAAAAAAAAATCATAGAGAAACATGAAAATTCACATCATTCACATCAAAATTTTCGGTTTTTTCTACAAAAAAGTACCTCTGAGTTGTACAGAGCCAAATTGGCTTGCATCAGTTCACAAGAATTTGTAATCATGTAGTCATTTACAGGGGAGTAAATTTCTTATGTTCCAACACCGCAGTATTTTGTATAGTGTTAAAGTCATAAAGTTCAGTAAAAAGTGTCCCCTATTCCTTGAGAAAATTAATCCCTAATGCCTAACAATACAGTTGTAAATTTTAAATAACAGATATATTATTTAAAAATAAACCAAGGGTCAAAAAATATTCAGTAGTTTGCCCACCGTTTAACAATTAATAAGGGTAGGCAAATATTTGATTTATGTGTCTTACTTTTAACATTGTTCTCTCCCTTAGGTCATGCTTCTATATTCTATATTCTTGATGCACAGAAAGGGAAGAAAAGCTCCAATAAACAGCTTAGTCCAAAGAGAAATTTTGTGAGGAAAAAAGACACTCACAAATCCCTTAATCTCAGGTGACAAAGAGCGTCCAATTTTTTAGGGATCACAATAAAATCCTCTCTCTATAAATTCTAGTTGTTTCCTAATGTTAAGTTAAATGTTTACTAAGCACCAGAGTTCATTCCGTAGAGTGGGTTCAATCATTCTCAGCTAAAATTGTTTGTCGTTATGATAAAATCTTGAGTTGAGAGAACTCTTTCAGATACTGTTATGAAAAGAAATGTGAACAGGATGGGCCTGCCTGAAAATTATACTCAAGATTATGTTTCCAAGAGTTGATAAGAACCACTTTTCAGGAAATGCTGACTTAACGAGTCTTGTTTCTAATAGGATGTGCTGCAGCATACACTCAAGTCACTCTGAAGTAGGATCCCACGTTTCTACATGAACCACACATGCACATTTACATACACACGTACACACACACACAACTATTGACTATGTCAGTTGAACTACATGTAGCCATGACTACATGTAAATGCTTGCTTGCAACCTTGTAGACAAAGAGATTCACAGTCACTTGCATGAAATGATGTTTTCACCAAGACTGAAAATAGCAAAGTTTTTTCTTTTCCTCCAGCTGTAACCTTTTCTTTTCATTCTGGAATCCCTCTTCCTCCCCCCTTGGAGAAGCACCACCCATAATGTTCTGAGCACAAAGAGTACAGTGCTTTTGTAAAGACAGAATATAAAGACGTGGAGGTACTTACTGAAAGTACTAGAGCTGGGCCCACAAGCTCTATGCATGCCAATAACAGAGAAGGCTACTTCAAACAGATAAAGTTGCATTAGTGCTTTTAAATTTATCCTTGGAAATACGCTCATCTGAAACAATGATTGCAGAGAAAAATCAGATGAATGCTGCTTTCAGAATTAAATGAATGCTTCAAGAGAACAGCTCTGAGGGAAATACATCTGAAGGGTCTATAGAATAATTTCATGGAAAACAAACTGGGTGCCCAGTTTATTTTTAAAAAGAAATATAAGAATAGAGAAAGGAAAAACAAGAAAAGTACTTTCAAGTCTATTTGAACATGGCCACAAATTATGCCTCCTCCTAGTTTTGTGCATGAATTTGATATATGAAAAAGGATTATTGATTATAGACACACTCTATAAAGGATGTATTCACACATGAAGACTTCATGAGTCAAATATTTTTCTCATTTTATATATAATTTCCATACAAATCGCTGATAACTCCAATACTGAAGGAACAATAAAAATTAAAAGTCAGCCAAATGATTCCCAAGTTTTAGAATACATGTACCAAATTTAAAAACAAACAATTAAAAAAACAATTATCATCTAAAAGGTGTCTCTGAATGTGTAATATTTTCGTATGTATTTATATTTAGGCCCTGGAAAGAGATTTAGAGGTTTGGGGAGCTATTGCTATGTCACCACACAGGCCCCAGGGCTGCAAAATGCTTTCTGTCTCATCCCAGTGCAAACTGTAATGAATGAAGAACACAAATCAAGAATGGTCCTTGGAAGCAGAGTGGGTCAGGTCATGGAATGATTATGCCATTTCCCTTTAACCACTCTTCAAAAGAGATGACCTTGAGCTGGATATTTAGGAAAATGAGCCTAAGACACACTTGTCTTGGGAAAGTCAAATTTTTCCAAATAATGGAGCTCAGAAAAGCCTGAAACTTAAACAAACACTAAGAAACTTAAGATTCTTTAACTTCCCTCCATAGTCTGTTATTTTACCCTGAGGATATTTAGGTACCTACAGAAAACAAAGCAGAGCTTTGGCTTCTTTAACAAGATGTTCCTTAGTAACTCTTCACAAGCATAGAGTGAATCATCTAAAGAGGGTTCATTGATTCTTGATCTTCTTAGTACCATCTAAAGAAGGAGCCCCTCTAGGCAGCTCTTGGTTCCTTGATGGCTGAGCAGTCAGTAGGTAGAAACTATTTGTAAAGTTAGCATTTCTTGGGGTGTTAAGTGTTACAAGGACTCTAAAGATTAATTACAAGAATAGTAATTAAAATTTCTTTTACTCTAATGAAAAGTTTAAAGGAATTCCAAGCTCCTCAAGCCTTCACCTTCCTATCAGAGTTCAGGACACCTCACCTCTTCTTTGCAACAATTCTGTCGTGTGGTTGCTTTAGTCAGTAACTGGTATTGCTCCTTCAGACCCTGATGCTAGCCTTTGTTGACATAAACTTAGCTCGTCTAATAACCTCCCATGCTACTATAAATCAGTGTTTTAGTTTGCAAGGTTGCTTAACAAATACCATGCTGTAGGTTGGCTTACATATCCAGAATTTTTTGCTGCCTGAAGGGGTCTCTAGTTCTCAAACTGGTGGGGCATTCCTTGGGTTCCTTTTTTTTTTTTTGTTACATGTCAGTGTGCTCTCCTAACTCTTCTGGTCCCCACTCACTTCTGGCTCCTCCCATGGTTTTCTTCTCTCTATATCTGAATTTCTTCTGCTTAAAAAGGACCCTAGCAATCTGAATTAAGGCCCAATGTCACTCAGTTGGGCCATACTTTAACTAAAATAACATCTTCAATGGATCCCATTTACAATGGGTTCATGCTCACAGTAATGCAGATCAAGAACATGTCTAAATTGGGGTACATAAGTTACAGAGGAGTTGCTACATCCTTAACAGAGACTCAAATGGGAGCCACATTGAGATTCTTTTATTCTCTCACTCTTCTCTCGCATCTTGAGGAAACATTCGTTGGGGGCATGGCAGAGAACATGCTACTGGTCCACCATTACCAGAGTCAAATAATCAGCTTCCACTTACCATTAACCAATGTCTCAGGACTCCAGTCATATGCCTGGATTCTGCTCCACCAGAGGCTCAATGCTCTGCCCACTCTGGGTAGTGCTTCTCTCCTGAATATTGTAGCATCTGTTGATGCTCTCTTTGCTCAACACCAGGATTTCATTATGTGTTTCAAAAACCTCTCACTAAGAGCTCACTGAATTCTCATTTAAGTTGAGTAAGTAGAAATAACTTGGTCTTTAAGTTTTATCCTGGTTTTCATCCTTGTAAAGGATAGGTGCTCCATCAGAAATTTCCAGAATTAATTCATTCTTGATTTCTGTCTTTTGTATGGTTCTTTATCCTTCTGTCCTTGAGTCTCTCTGTGTCTCTTTCTCTGTCTTCCTCTCTTTATATAAAAATATACATATCTGGGAGGGCCATGGTAGCTCAGCAGGCAGAGTTATTACCTGCCATGCTGGAGACCCAAGTTTGATTCCCAGTGTCTGCCCATGCAAAAACTAAAACAAAACAAAACAAAAAAACATATATTTGTGCACACACACACACATATTACTTCCTCATTCTCTTGTTGGAAAGAATAAAAAAGTTTGGGGTGTTATTCTGTTTGGGAATTCTTGGTTATAATTTTAATTTTGATTCTTTATTCATTTTGCATAAATATTTCAATAACAGTAAAGTTTTTATAGAGGTGATGGGTTTCTACTCTTCTGAATCTCATTTCTACAACCTTAAAACTTTATATAATAAAGTGTGAGTGGCTTAATAATATAGGCATATTTAAAATACTAGGTTAAAATGATTCTAATGATGCTTCATCTTTGATTACTAGTAGATCTTGTTCAGAGTCACGGATTAGTATGAGGACAGCAGGACCAATTCTTTTTTCTATGAGCTGATACTTTCCAAATTTCTCTACACATAACAACTGGAGTTTTCTACAAGGCGTAAGCATTGTTTTTTTGTTTGTTTGCTTGCTTGCATGGGCAGGCACCATAAGCACTGTTTATTTCTTGTGTACTTATTCTTTTTTTTTTTCACATGGGCAGACACTAGGGAACGAACTTGGGTCTCCGGCATTGCAGGCAAAAACTCTGCCACTGAGACACCATGGCCCACCCTGTACTTATTCTTAATATCAATGTCTTATAGGACATCATGTGCTTAACTTTTGTATGTTTTTTTTTTTCACACGGAGAGGCACTAGGAATTGAACCTGGGCCTCCAGCATGGCAGGCAAGAACTCTGCCTGCTGAGCCAACATGGCCTGACCAACTTTTATATGTTTTTATTCTCATCTAAAATAATTTAAGATTCAGTAAATAAAGTAAATATCTACAAGTAAAATTTTTTAAATGACATTTTCAATCATTTATATCCTGATATTAAATTTAATTAACTGGTGCATTAGGGAGCTATTTCCAAATGTTTAGATAATTGATATGAAATAACAATTAAATATATAGATTTCTGACCACCAGGAGCAGGCAGGGACTTTGAGGACACTATTTTCTATTTGAGACTGCCTGCTGTTCTGTCTAAAATGAATACTTAATAATAAATCGTACTCAAAATTGTACATTAATTTCTTCAGGGAGAATTATTTTTATTACTAACTGGCTCAGAACCAAGTCTAAGATGACTCTGTCATTCCCCTGAGGGGTGACTTAATACAAAGTAGGCAAATGCAAGACATTGGAGTTGATTTTATTTTATTATATCCATATACAGTTCAACAAAATTAAAGCTGACTTTCATGACGTGTCACATTAGGTTTGAAAGATAAATTATTTGGATAGGTAACTTCTAGAAATAATCACATGCAAACAAACATTATTTGGGCTCTGAATCTATAATATTGAACTGATACTGTACAGAGAAAAGTAGATCATTTTCTTCATTGCAATTAATGTCACAATTTTAACTGCTTACACCATCAATAAGCAACATTAGTCACAATTACCATATTTGCTTTTCTGTAGTGATTGGACAAATCAGGTCATCACTAAGTCTCCATAATATCTTCATTGGGTCAAGTAAACATTTAGAGCAGCAGTAGGCAGGTAAACGCCGAAGGAGCAATATTTTCTTGTTATAAAATCAGCATTTCCCAATAAAATGATTGAAAAGTGTTGTATACTTTTATTGGAGAGAAAGAAATCTGCCTAACATATTTATTTTATTTTATGTAGGCAGAATTTCTTGTTAGTCTGTGCAATATTTCCATTCTCTATTCATGTACTTCTGGATGGAAAATGGGTAGATGGAGATAAATGCTAATAACATTCCTAGATTTTATCATAAAAGAAACCAATTTTTTGTTTGTTTGTTTGTTGGATTTTTGTTTTTTGGTTGATTATTTGTTTTGCTCCACTGGGTTTATAGTATTTACGTCTGTGTTCTATAATATGAATGGATCTAGATTTCACTATGTGTAATGATAAAAGATAAAACCAATAGTTACCACTGATTTGATTTAGCCATGAATTTCTCTGTGCTCCCCAGAAAACTAGGTCCTCTCAACCCTTGGGCTGCATCTTTAGAGATCATATCAGGTGCATGTGGGGAGTTAAAAGTACAGTGAGTAGTTGGGAAATAACTAAATATTTGGTTGTCCATCCCCATTTTTTTCCTTTTCTTGCCTGTCCAGGTTGTCAATGAAAAAGTTACTCTCTTTAATTTAATTATGTTATGAAACCAAAAAATAAGAAACTGATAAACTGTATATTCAGCTTATATAGGTATTGATATATATTGCTAATATCTAAATTGCATCTATATAAACATTCATATAAATATATTATTTTTTAACATACAAAGCTATTGGGTATTTAAGTGCTGGGGAAGTTTAATGTCATAGAGTTAAGTTTTTATAATTATCTGTAAATAATTTTTACTACTTATTAAAAAGAAAACAAATATTAGGGGCAGCTGCTAAGCTTTTCTTTTTTTTTTTACTGAAAATCCAGAATGCAAGAATGAAGGAGCAGCTTTTAGATGTAGAGGTGAAGATGCTTAAAATCAGTTATTTAGCTGGATTTGGTTACAACTTGACCACATATCAGATGATGCCTATGTGAATATCTCACTACCAGGTCAAATAAATAATAGGAAGATCCTGTGGGCAACTGTAAGGCAGAAAAACTAGTTTTACAGATAAGTGATTGACCAAGTTGCAAAATTAGGAATCAGCAAAGTGCAGATTCCCTATTTCCCAAGACAATATTATTTCCAATTCACTACATAAATGTTTTGAGTATTCTTCTCACCTGGAAAAAGACATGGTGAGAACAATGTTGCAGTACAGGCTTCATTACCATTACTATTAAGTTGGTTCCAAGCCTCTCTCACACACGCACAAACACACACATTCACATAAAAATCAAAACTTTAAGGAAAGGTTCCTTTTTCCTTGAACTATCCATATAATTCTCTTGATTTTCTCCTTGTTGACAGTCAATGTGTCTTGCAAATTCAATTAAATGTCTTAGTTTTCTTAATCCTCTCAATTCCCTCCTCCCATTTGATAGTCTTGTGAAAATCCAATCTCTTCAAGATAATAAATTTGATAATCCTCTGAGGCATTTTGTCATTTACAACACAATTTTTTTCTTTGTCAATTATTATCAGCTTAGACTCTTTGATCTATTTGGGGCATAGCAGGAGATGTTTTTATCTCAGCCAACCTAGGCTATGTAAAATTAGATAAGACAAAGAGCAGTACCAGTGCTGAGTAGCCAATTTCCTTCCCCTGTTGTGTTCATGATCCTTCAGTATAGTTATACTGAAGTGAACCCTCTCCATTCTATTTGGCCATGTGAATTCTAGTTGTCCAAGTGTATAGTGCACTATTAACACAGAATGAATTCCAGAGATTTACATCATTGTAAATCACTTTCTCATCTTACCCAAATAACTGAAAAGAATACAGTTAGATGGAATATAGTTCAATGGAATTACTCATTGAAAATAAACAAAGGTGGAAGGAATTTTATTTCTTCCCTAGGTAACAACTATTCACTTTTGATCAACTTCAGACATGGTTTTCCTTTATAAAAAAAATAATAAGTCTGACGATGCCGGGCCTTTGAGTTAGCAACGCACCCATGCCAATTTCTTGGTTTGTATACTTGGATGGAGGTTATGTAATGTGTCACTGTTAGGAAAAGCTAGGGGCAAGGTTTGTGGGGACTCGCTCTTCTGTTCTGCAATTTTTTAAGGTCTAAAATTGTTTCAGAATAAATTTTTTTCAAAAGGTATATGTAAAAAACTAATCTGAATAGGCAGAACAATATAAAGTGCAGTTGGCATCACAGTATTAGGATGAATATATAGTGGGTTATAGGAAATACACTTTTCAATGGTTTTCTAATTATTCATTTACACTATAAATTTGTATACAATTTTTTTTCTCTCCTTAATTTTAGTCAGATTGAATCGCTGCCAATAACTTTACCCATGACCACATTCTGACATGGTGCTCATTTCTGTATTACTTTCTTTTTAATTTTATTTTTGGAATAAATTTAATAAAACTGAAATTGTTGCCAGTAACCCATTGCAATCAGAATTCTTTAGATATAAGAAAATATTTCTTTAGTTTGCCTTCTTGAACTTTGCATATTTTCAGCCTTCACTTCTAGGATATGTATGGTGGTCTTTGGTATAACAGCAATTTATCCAGAACCCAATGAGTTTCATTTTAACTTGCATATTACACTTGTAAGACGAGTCCTAGTCTATAATGTCATGCCTGCTGCCATCTCTAAAGACCATCTCACCTTCTCTGGGTATATAATTCAATCTCTATAAAGAAACCCTAAATTACAGTTAGCAATCAAGATGGCAAAAGCTAGAAATATGGAATAAAGTGCAAAGAAATATTTCCATGGTGGAAGGAGATGGTAAATTAAGTGATCTTAAGCTATTGTTCAAGTAGCCTATTGTTCTTCTTTGACTCATAAAATAAAATTTAAAAATAGCAAAATAAGAAAAATATCCATGTTTTCAATATTACAGACTAAGGCATAAATTTTAATAATTGAACTTTCATTTAATGTCTTTTATCTCAGTTTTAAAAATTATCAGGGTATTAGTTTTTATCACTTGTAAATAATCAGAGATTGCATGAAATTCGGGCTATTTAAGGGTGGTGTGTCCAAAGAAACTATATACTTCTTACGAGAAACTTGAAGTCTAAAGAGATAATGAACCACAGTCTGGTGTGAAATTATTCACATTCTAAATTACACTATCAGAGGAATTCAAGAGAAGATCATTTAGAAGGACAAAGGTAAAGATTCAGAATTGATATTTCAAAAAGATGTTCCATCAGGACCACGATGAGTAAATTGGGTAATGCCCCAGTTCAAAATTGAAATCCAGGAAATGCAATCTGGCAGAGAGAGCTTCCTTAATGTAAGGACCTAGACAGCAGAAAACAACTTCATGGGAATTCACCAGCCAGCATGGTCCAACCTCTCTAGGTTGGGTAGATTAGTTATACCTTGGTCCAGGGAAGCCTGGTTCAGCAGTTGGGGGAAGTCCAGCTTGGGCAATTAGAATCCTCGATGTTATAATTTATAGCAGAATTTTATAATCATGAAACATGAAAACAAAATAACATGCAAGGGTCTGAAAAATAGAGGGTCAGCTGTTAGGGATAGTCAAATAAAATATATGATTCTCTGGCCCTAAAGGTGGGACACAGGCTTTTTGGGTCAGGAACAATCCAGCTCCCTCAGAGTAACTCAGTCTGTGGCTCTAACATTCATGTCTATTTCATTTTCTCTGATTTTTCAATGTTGTACGCTGGGCTCTCTTCCATCCCTTACACTCAAGTATTCTTTGTGGACATTATTACTTAATTTTGTCTGGTTTTGTTTTCTTGAATAACTTATAGTCCTTCTGTAGGCATAGCCAAGTGTCCGGGTTTTTTTTTTTTTTTTTTTCATTCTTCCTTTATCTCTAGAATCTCCTCATCACACAGGAGGACAGCATCAAGGTTCTAGGGACTTGTTCTTTGTTACAGAAATTTGAAGGGAGGTAATGTAATTCAGCAAAAGCAGTTAGAGACAGAAAAGCCTGTGTTACAAACTGTCCTCTGAGTTTTCAAGTTATATGACTTGAAAAGGTATCTTAATCCTGCAAACTGACATAAAATTGCAATAATACCTACTATTAAGGATTTTGGGTAGATTAAATTGGGAAAATTGGCAATGTATCTATCATAGTATCTAATGTTAAAAGACGCTCAAACATTGGTAGATATAGTTTATCAGTCATCAAGTCTTCTTGAGTCAATTTCTTAAATATCACCTGAGGCAGTCCCTTCTCTATTTCTTTCCACTGCTTTGTTTCAACTTTCTGCTTAGCCTGAGACATGCTCCTTGAGGGCATAACTTGTTTGTCTTTTCTAGTTCCAGGATCTGGATCAGAGGAGACACCCAATAAATAACTTTTAAATGAAGTATTCGTGAGTATGATCTAAAACCAGAGCTCTGGAGTTACTCTTTCTGGACGTCAGACAGGTTCTTTTGGAGTCCCCTTTAGTATAAGTAAATTGTGAGGAAAGCTGTATTAGATGTCCTTTAAAGCCCATTTAAAGGCTAAGGGTGTCTCTTAGGAAAAAAGTGCTGATTATTTACAATGTTCTATATGTCCTTAGCCCTAAGAGTATTAGCATCTATACAATGTTCATGTTATGTGATGCCAAACAACCAGATGAAAAGGTGAGAAACACTGTCATACATCTGGATATTTTACTTACTTGGTGCCAAACATCTGGATATTTAGAAACACTGACTGAATTTTTCATTTTTCACCTGGGTGACTGGCATTGTATAGGCAGAGCAAATGGCAAGAAGCATCTTGGCAGAACATACACTGAGACATATGGACGTGGGTGGTAGTGTCTTAACATTCAAGCTGTTTTCCGCAGAAGGAAAAGTTCACAATGGCATTTTGATCAAGATGATGTATTTTGTCATTTGAGGGACTTTTTCTCTAAAAGGGTCTTAGAAATAATTTGGGTTATGACAGCTCTTTGGCTTCCTCTGATATATCCTTGCAGCACTCAATACTGGGACACAGTCCCTCTAGATGAAAACCCGTCCAATATGCTGGGACTGAGAAGAAACCCAATGACTCATTACCCATACTGAGTCAGTTTTGATGAATGACTTGTTCTTACCTTATTTCTCATTTTCAAGACAGTGTGTTCTAGCTTTCTCTGCATATTTACTTTATCTCTGAAATTATTTTTTAACTGTATAAATAGGTTTTACCTTATACTTTGGCTTTAATAACTGATTATTCCTTCTTCCTCAGACTCCTGAGGCCCTAGAAAGACTTAATCAAGCTTATCTTTTCTTGTATGTGCTATACTCTCATCTTTATCACTGCCTGTGTACTTCTACTTGCCAGTCTGTGAGTCATCTCAGACATTTTAGCTTAAATGCTGTATTATTCAGAACAAGCTAAACTGTGCTGCTATAATAAACAACTTCACAATTTCTATAATTTAAAATAATGAAGTTTTCTCATTCTCAATTCTATCATGGATGCATGAGTTCTCTGGGGCAGCTTTCATAGTACAGCTCCTTTATATTAACACAGACTTCCAACATCACTACAGCAAAGAAAAGTAGGCTAGAGAGTTAAGCCAAAACAATTAAACATGTGTGTGGAGAAATTGAGCATATGACATCAACTAAAATTTCATTGACCAGGTTTCTGGTTTACAGGAAGGATGTAGAGAGCTGAAAGGAGGGTTGATTCCATCTTTACAAGAAAAATAAGTGAGACTAACTTCAAAATTATCGTTTATTTTAACCTACTGAGGTCTGATGTTTCATGACAACCACTGATCTAATATTTAGGAGATATGGTACAGGTAAAATCATGCAAGTACATATTTAGCTGGGATAGAATCAACTGAAAACTTCTAAGATATGTTCAGCTATAAATAGTTGAAAAATTGATGAAGACCAAATGCAAGTTCATAAGGCAGGGTGAAACCCCTGGTGATAGAGAAATGTGGGGAGTCTGCATCCTCATGAACACTCTCCAGAATACTCACTGAGCACTCCCTGAGCACTCATGGGTACCTCTGTGGCACAGATCCAGGGGTGGGAGGAAGGGGCAAGAAATGCTTGATCTTTTTCTTTTATTTTTTTGAGTTTTTATACATTTATTATTCCCCCTCGTGGGGGGTGTGCACTGTTCCTGGAAGTACTGCAATACCAGGTTAATGCATGGAGCAGACGGAGCAAGCTCCTATTTCATCTCCTAACTCCAAAAATCCATTTAATATATTGTCCTCAGATAGAGGACGTATCAGATATTAAACTGATAAGAACAGATACTGCACTTGATCTTAGCCAAAAGGCTGAAAAAGATTGATCTTTTTCTTATATCGTTACTATGGAACAAAAACAATAATATGTGTGGGAAAAGGAAACAAGTACTACTATACTTAGGGTATTGGTGAAACAGGGGAAGGAAGGAGGAGAACCTGTTCCTGGGGCAGGACAGGATTATGAGTTGAGCCCACAATTATATAGATCAAGGAGGGGCAATAGAACCAAGAAGGTTACACCTTAAGACTCAGGCTTACTCAGAATAATGAAGACTATACTCCATCTTGCAAAATAACTCCACTGTCGAGTTATCACTTTTGAATAATAACAACAAAATGCTGCTGAGAGAGGGGAAGAAGCGGAACAAAAGCATGCAAAAAGAACTTCTTTGAGAAAGAGTGCTAAGAGAAGCCCTAAAATTCATAGTCAAACATTCATTGCTCTGGTAAAACAACTCTACTCTAAACATAAGGTATCTGTACAGGAATTTGAATCCTGTGGGACACAGTGGGTAGCCAGAGACACAACAAATCTTCAACTCAACCTAAATCCTAAATAGATGAAATAAATCTCCTTGATGACAGACCTAGCAGAAAGAAAAGAATGTTAATTTCTGGGCATAGAAAACATTTGCTTCAGGTCAGTTTCCTACATAAGATGTCCAACTTTCAACAATAGCAAAATGAAGCATATGAGTAGGCAAGAAAAAACACATTCAAAAGAGACAAAGTAATCATCAGAACTAGACTCAGATATGATATGGCTGTAGGAACAAATATCTTACAGTAAATATAAAATAACTATGATCAATGAGTTTAAGATTTCTTACACCAAAGGTTAACAATATGCACTATCCAATGGGTAATTTTGGCAGAGAAATGAAAACTGTAAGAAAGAATTTAGGTGTAAATAGGAATCAGACAGTAACAAAGATGAAGAACACTGTAAATGCTCTCATCAGATTTTACACAGCTGAAGAAAGAACTGATAAATGTGAAGATAGCTCAATAGAAATTACTCACACTGTACACACAGAAAAACAAATGAAAAAAAAGGATTTCCAAGAACTATGAAATAATATAGAACATTTTATCATAGGTATAATTGGTATCCCAGAAGATGAAGAGAGACAAAGTAGTGGAGGAGAGAGGGCTGCATAAATAATGGCCAAACATTTTCCAAAATAAAGGAGATCTCAAATCACAAATCAAAGAATCTCAGTGAACACCAAACATGGTAAAAATAAATAAACAAACAAACAAACGAGCAAAACCACTTAGGCATATTATATACAAACTGCTGAAAATAAACTGAAAATTTCGATGGAATCCTGAAAAAAATGGTACTTTAAAAACAAAGGGAAAAGATAAGAATTATAGCACTTTGTCAGAAATGACACACACAAGCAAGAAGAAAATGGAGTGTCAACTTTAAGTGTTGAGAAAAAAATCAGGCTAAAATTTGGATCTGCACAAATAATGAATATTGGAAATGGAATAAATTAAGTGATCATTAAACTCTTCTTTTATTATTATTTTACTTGCTTCTGAAAGCCACATGAGGAAATCAATTTGCTATGTTCAAGGAACTGCAATAAGATTAAAAAATTTTTCAAGAGAAACCATGGCAACGAGAAGGCAGCAGGGTAAAATTCTTAAAAGTGCTGAAACAAAACAAATGCCAGCCATGAATTTTATATCCAGAATCAAAGCCATCACTAAAAATGACAGTGAAAATAAAATATACCAAGACAAACATAAGCCTAGGGAATTCATCACCATCAGACCTCCCCTACAAGTGATGCTTAAGGGAGTTCTGACTGAAAGGAAAGGACACTAGATAGTAGATCAAAGGGGCATAAAGGAGTTAAGAACTCCAGGAAAAGTACGTTGATGGTTAATTATAAAGGGCAGTATTATTGTATTGCATATTTTGGTATGTAACTCAACATTTTACTTCTTACAGTTTCTAAAATGCAAATGCATAAAATGTAATGATAAATCTATGGTTTTGGAAATACAATGTATAAAGATAAAATCTATAACAACTACATCTAAAAGGTAAGGGGTGGGAAGGGTATAGGAACAGTGTTTTGTAGACTACTGAAGTTAAGTTAACATCAAATCAAATGTGATTATTGTAGATTCATGACATAAGTTTGAGCCCCTGGATAAACACAGAGAAAATAGCTGAAAAATATATAGAGAAAGAAATGAGAAGGGACTCACATTACGCACTACAAAAAAATAAATATGAAAGAAGGCATTAACAGAAGAATTGAGGATCAAAAAAGGTTTAAGGCTTACGAAGACCAAATAGCAAAATGGAAGAAGAAAGTCCTGAATTACTTACTTATTTATTTGTATGTTGTGTGGCGGGGTCACATTTCATTATTTTTCCATGTGAGTATCCCATTATTGTAGCACCATTTGTTGAATTTTTGTTGCTTGTTGTTTTTTCCTTGTTTGTTTTGCTTGTTTGTTTCTTTTTGGGAAGTGCATGGGCCAGGAATTGAACCCAGGTAGTCCTGCATTACTAGCACCTACTTTAAATATAAATGGATTAAATTCTCCAGTTAAAAGACAAAGATTGGTAAAATGGTTAAATAAGCATGACTAACCATATTCTGTTTGCAGGGGAGTCACCTTAAATTCAAAGACACAAGTACACTGAAAACAAAAGGATGGACAAAATATACCATGCAAAGAGTAACCAAAGAGAGCTGGGATAGCTAGCAATATTAATATCAGATAAAACAAGCTTTGTATCAAAAACTGTTATGAAAGACACAAGGTCATTACATAGAGATAAAGGGGTTAATTCAACAAAAAGACATAATAATAAATATATGTGCACCTAACAGCATAGCCCCAAAATATATGAAGCAACACTGACATTTTAAGGGAGAAATAGATGGGTCTACATTAATAGTAAGAGATACAAGACACCACTTTCAATAATGGATAGAACATCTAGACAGAAGATTAACAAGAAAATAGAATACTTGGACATTACTATAAATCAACTAGACCTAACAAATACATATAGAACAATTTTCCCAAGGGTAGAATACACAACCTTTTCTAGTGCATATGGATCATTTTCTATGAGAGACCATATGTTAGATTACAAAACAAGTCTTAAATTAAAAAATATTGAAATCATATAATATATCATCTCTGAGCACAGTAGAATGGAGTTAGAAATCAATAACAGAGGGGGAACTGGAAAATGTACAAATAAGGGGACATTGAAGAACACACTCAACAACTAATGAATCAAATAGTAAATCACAAGGGAAATTGGAAAATATCTTCAGCCAAATGGGGGAAAAAAAAAAACATATACCAAAACTTATGGGTTGCAACAAAGGCAGTAAGTAGATCCTAAATATGAGACCTAATCTCACAACAGGAGGATCTAGGAAAAGAAGAGAAAAATAACCTCCAAGCAAGCATAAAGTAAGGAATAACAAAGATTAAAGTGAAGATAAATAAAATAGAGATTTTTTAAAAATAGAATCAACAAAACTCAAAGTTGTTTCTTTGAAAAGATCAATAAAATCAACAAGCTTTTAGCCAGACTCATAGAGAAATACAGAGAATGCAAATTATTAAAACCAGAAATGGGGGGGGGAATGCCAACAGACCCACAGTAATAAAAAGGATTAAGAAGAGATAATGTGAACAACCAACACATTAGATAATCTAGATGAAAAGGACTATTCCTAGAAAGACGCAAACTACCTACACTGATTCAGTAAGATTTATAAGATCTCAACATACCAGTAACAAAAGAGTTTTAACCAGTAATTAAAACCTCCCAACAGGGGATGCAAGAGTAGCTCAATGATAGAATTCTCACCTGCCATGCGGGAGACTTGGGTTTGATTCCCAGCCCACGCACTTCTCCAAAACAAACATGCAAACGAACAAAAAACAAACAAAATTCAACAAATGGTGCTGCAATAATGGGATACTCACATGAGAAAAGGATGAAATGTGACCGCTGCCATACAGCATACAACAAGGAAAAAAATACTCCTCACAGAAAAAAAAATCCCAGGACCATAACACTGGTGAATTTTAACAAAGTTTTATGAAGAATTAACATTAATCATGCTCAAATTCCTGAAAAAAATGCACGGAGGGAACAGTTCCTAACTCAATATATGAGGCCATCAATACCCTAAAATCAAAGCCAGAGAAAGATACCATAAGAAAAGAAAATTATAGACCAATATTCCTTATGAATGTAGATGCAAAAACCCTCAACAAAACACTAATAAACCAAAACCAACAGCACTTTAAAAGAATTATACAATATGATCAAATGGGATTTATCTCAGGTTTGCCAGGGTGGTTCAGTCAATTAATGTACGACCACATTACTAGAATGAAGTGGATAAAACCACATGGTCACCTCAATTGATGCAGAAAAAGCATTTGACAAATCCAGCACCCTTTCTTGATAAAAGCACCTAGAAAACTAGGAATAGAAGCATCCTCCTCATCATAAAAGACATACATGAATAACTCACAGTTATGATCATATTCAGTGGTGAAGACAAAGCTTTCCCCTCTAAGATCAGGAAAAAGACAAGGATGCTTAGTGTCACCACTATTACCTAACATTGTACTAGAAGTTCTAGTCAGAATAGTTAGGCAAGAAAAAGAAAAAAAGACATCCAAATGAGAAAGGAGAAGTAAAACACTTCTTATTTGCAAATGAAATGATCTTACATGAAGAAAATTCAGAAAAAAAAATCCACAGCAAAGCTACATGAGCTATTAAATGAATTCAGCAAAGTGGTGGGGTACTAGATCAACAAGCAAATATCTATGGTGTGTCTATACACTAGTAAAAACAGTCTGAAGAGGAAATCAATAAAACATTTCATTTATAATAGCAACTTAAAGAAGAAAACATCTATGAATAAATTCATTCAAGGATGTAAAGCACTTGTGCACTGAAAACTAGAAAACACTGGGAAAAGAAATCAAAGAAGATCTAGATAATTGGAAGGGCATTCTGTGTTCATAGATCGTAAGGCTAAGCATTATTAAGATGTCCATTTTATCCAAAGAAACTAATAGTTTCAATACAATCCAAATTTAAATTCCAACATCCTTCCTTGAAGAAATGGAAAAGTCAATCACCAAATGTATAGGGATGAGTAAGGAACCCTGAGTAAATAATACCATTTTGTAAAAGAATGGAATTAGAGGACTCATACTTCCCTATTTTAAAACTTATTACAAAGCTTTATTAATCTAAAGAGCATGGCACTGCCACAAGGTTAGATATATAGACCAATAAAATCAAATGGAGAGTTCAGAAATAAACCCTCACAGCTATGGACAACTGATTTTTTACTACATGGCAGGAACAGTCTCTTCAACAAATGATACTGGGAAAACTGGATACTGTATACAAAAGAATGAAAATGGATCCAGCCTCGTGTCCCCTCTCTCTCTATCGATCGATAGATAAATTAAGCCAATACAAGTTTCAAAACTATAAAAGTACTATAAGAAAACATAGGGAAGCATGGTTTAGGACCATTTTAAGGCAGTCTTGTTACACCAAAAGCATGAGCAACAGCAAAAAAAAATAGATAAAATGGGACTTCATAAAAATTAAAATCTTTTATATATCAAAAGGATTTCATGGTGAGAGTAAAAAGACAACTTACGAAATGGAAAAATATTTGGAAATCCCATATCTGAACAGGGTTTAATACCCAGAATATAAAAAGAAATACTTTAACTCAACAAAAAAGACAAACAACCCAATTAAAAATGGACAAAAGACTTGAATAGACATTTCTCCAAAGAAGGTATTTAAATAGCTAATAAACATATGAAAAGACGCCCACTAACATTAACCATTAACCAAGTGCAAATAGAACCACAATGAGTTTCTATTTCATACCCACTAGAATGGTTACTATTAAAAACTCAGAAAATAGCAAGTGTTGGTGAGGATGTGGATAAACAGGAATAGTAATTTGCTGTTGGTGAAGATGGAAAATGGTGCAGCCACTGTAGAAAACAGTTTGATGGTTTCTTAATAAAATATAAATTTACCATATCACTTTGTAACCCCAAATCTAGGTATATTCCACAAAGGACTCAAAGCAGGAATTCGAAAAGATATTTGCATGCCAACGTTCATAGTGGCATTATTCACAATTGCCAAAAGATGGAAGCAACCGAAGTGACCATCATCAGCTTAATGGACAAGCAAAATGTCACATATAGATAGAAACAATGGGATATCATTCAGCCATACATAGGAATAAAGTTCTGATATTTGTGAAATATGGATGAATTTGAAGACACCATTTTGAGTGAAATAAGCCAGACACAAAATAACAAATATGTGATCTCACCAGTATGAAATAATTGGAATAAGTAATTTCATTGAATTAGAAACTAGAATACTGGTTATCAAGGGCTGGGCTAGTGGTAGAGAATAGGGAGGTAATATTTAATTGGTACAAAGCTTCTGTTTGTGGTGACAGAAAAATTCTGGTAGTAGATGGCAGTGTTGGTAGCTCAACATTGTGTATGTAATTAATGTATTGTATTATGAATGTGACTAAAAGGGGAAATTTTAGGTTGTATATATTAACAGAATGAAATTAAAAAGCAAAACAAAACATGGGACTGTACAATATAAGCAATTAACCTTACTGTGAACAACAGAATGTAGTGGATAGTATAATTATAACAATATTTTTTATCAATGTAAAAATGTTACTATAATAATGCAAAGTAAAATAGTAGTGAAAACTGTGAGTGTGAAGGGGAGTATACAGAAACACTGTATTTTCCATATGATTTTTGTGTAAATCTCTAACTTCTCTAATAAAGAAATAATTTGTAATATATGTACAATTGTTATTTTCTATTGCCCCCACGTTCACCCACCCCATATCCATGTTCCTACATTCTCTGTCTTGGTCTGCGCCCTAAAACACTGACACGTAAAGATTGCCTTTTTCCAGATTCCCTTGCTGGCTGAATTCTCATTGGGTTCAGCCAACTGATGGCACTTGCTGGAGATCAAACAGTGGGTGTGGTAGTTACATTCAGTTGTTAACTTGGCCAGGTGAAGGCACCTAATTCTGTTGCTGTGGACATGAGCCAATGGTACGTGAACCTCATCTCCTGCTCATTACATCTGCAGTCGGCTAAGAGGCATGCCTGCTGCAATGAATGATGTTTGATTTAATTGGCTGGTGCTTAAATGAGAGAGCTCAACGTAGCACAGCCCAAGCAGCTCAGCACACCTCATCTCAGCATTTGCAGCTCAGTCCAGGCCTTTGAAGATACAGAAAGGAATCACTCCAGGGAAAGATGTTGGAACCCAGAGGCCTGGAGAGAAGGCCAGCAGAGATTGCCTTGTGTCTTCCCATGTAAGAAAGAACCTCAGTTGAAAGTTAGCTGCCTTTCCTCTGAAGAACTATACATTAACTAAATAAATCCCCTTTTACTGAAAGCCAATCCGTCTCTGGTGTGTTGCATTCCGGCAGCGAGCAAACTACAACAGTGGGAAAAGACAGATCAAGTTATTTCCTCTGCTCTATCCTTACTTTTGATGTTTATCTAGATTAACTTCCCCATCCAGTCCACAATTGCACTATCTGCTACACAGCCTCTTCTGAAGATTTCCAGCTCTCACTAGGCTACTGAAACTCTGTTTCCTCCCTTTGTTTTTTCAGCAATAAGGGTGATAATTCTTTACTGCCATTGCTAGTCATTGGGTGCTTTATTATAACTCGTTTGTTCACATAACTCTGGACATATATCTGTAAGTAGTTTCTGCATGTAAATCTATTCATTTGAAGGGTCTTGGGTGAATTTTGTTTCCTTCCAGAACACTAACATATATATTTATACTGAAACATGATAAACTGTATTGTTTGCTATGTTTTGAAGTTATAACTTTACTTATCTTACTAAAATTTGATTTTTCAGTATTACATTTTTCCTGTGATGTGTAGTTTTTGACTGTGAGCACATCTTCAATAGATATTTTCAGAGGGCATCACATATATACTATTTTGTAGCATAGTGCTTTACAGCTGTGGTTTGTATTGCAGCAATATCTTCCAATTTTACTGGATCTAGACTATTGTTCATATTAATTTTTCACTTGGATTTTCTTAATTACATAGGTTGTATGAAATCAAATTTCAACCCCATGTTTGCTACAGGCTTGGGATGCCATTATTTTGTAAATAATTCTACATCAATTCTTGACCTAAGCAGGTGGCGAGGTTGCTAGCTGCTTTGCAAGGCAAGATATAGTATTTATCAAGTATGTGGCCATGGCTCCTCTCACTCACAGCTTCAGTTCTAAATATGACCTTCATATAATGGTGACATTTTTGGTTTCAACTTCTTCCCCCTGCTCTGATTTTAAGATGCCTCTATGTTTTCTTAGTGTGGAAGTTAGCAATGAACTACACTTTTGGATAAGTCTTATAAAAATTTGTAATGTTTTTGGAATAGACAAAAAATCCTTGTAAGTCAGCTATACCTCCCATATTGCTTGAAAGTCCACAACTTCTTCATATATAAACTGGGCAATATATTAAAATCATATAATTAATTTTGAGCATCCAGATCTAGGCATTCATTATGTGTAAAGCACAAAATTATCCCCAGTGAGAATAAAAATTATTTTTAAAAAGATAAAATGTTCCTAATCACGTGAAATATATCATTTAGTTTCTCATTCTCCCTTGACATCTTAAATTCCTGAAATTTAAAATGTTCATTTGACCTTTAAAATATAAATTTTTAAATTTATATTATATATATTTAAATTTAAATATATACATAAATTAAAAAATATGTATACAGAAGTAAAAAATTTATTAGTACACTAGAGTGAGCAATGCATGTTAAATAAAAAGGGACTGAGAATAAACTGTTTAAAAAACCTTAATGATATTGTTATTGCTCTATTTCATTTAAAATTATTTGGGGCAGTCACAAAAGTATGCAAAAACAAGAACAAACATGAATATAAGACAAACTAAAATACAAACTAAAGGGGTTCCAGACGAGATTATTTATTGATTTCCATGCTAGAATAAGACAATATTTACCTGTAGAAAAGACAGAGTAAAAGTAGGAGGAGGAAAATACAACAATCTTTCAGAAATTGGAGGCATATGAAAATTAAAAAAAAATCCAAATATAACTCTTGTGTTATATAATTTTATACCAGTGATATTTTATTATTAAGGTTCAGAAAGCTTTCACAAGATGGTTAAAAATGCAGAAAAAAAACCCTTTAAAACTACAGAAAGGAGGTAAGATGGTGGCATAGAGAGGTGTGGAATTTAGTTAGTCCTCTAGAGCAGCTAGTAAATAGCCAGGAACTGCCTGGAACAATTGTTAAGGGGACATCTGCAACCAGATACACACCGTACACCACTCTGGAACTGGCAGAAGGGCAGAGATCACTGCACAGAACTGTGAGTAAAGCTTCCAAACTGTGGAGGGTGGCTCTTCACCCCCACAGGCACAGCAGGCTGATATGGAGTTTCTCTTCAGTTGGAAACAGAAGCTCTCTCTACTATGAGCAAGGGAAGGTAGCACAATTAAGCTCCAATTGTGGTTTCAATGAACAAATTTGTACTGTGAATACAAATTCTGAGCAGAGATAAACTCAGTGAAAGCAGGAAAGTAATTCTGAGGTCACTCCTGGCAGAGAGGAGATAGGGCTGGCAAATAAATAAATAAATAAATAAATAAATAAATAAATAAATAAATAAATAAATAAATAAATAAATAAATAAAATTAAAAAGGAGGCTTTTGGAGTCTGCCAAGCTCAAGATATTGGAAAAGGGCTATGCCGCAAGAAAAGGGGCACATGGAACAGTGTATTAACTCTGGCTTTTGACTAACAAACCTTGGAGGCTGGGTAGAGTGGCTCTGAAAAAGGGATTCCCCCCCCTTCTTTTTTTTTCTTAAAGTATTCTAAGTAGCTCATCAGAGAAACTGCAAGTATTTTCAATTGTTAGTGCAGACCCAGGCAAGAATGGAGTTAAGATAGGTCTGAGAGACAAAGCAATAAGTCAAGTGAAATAGATAATTCTGTAAAGAACAAATTTTCCCCCAAGAAAAGGGGACAGGGACTGGCTCAAGTGGCAGCCCTCTGTTTGAGAATTCAGAGCCCAGGGCCTGGGAATCAGAAACACTTTAAGCTTGATTTCCGCCTCACCCTCTGTCTCAACAATGCCACCTGCAGACTGAGAATTAAAGCTTCCACACCACTTCATACCAATGGAGAGCTGTGGGATGACAAGTGCCACATGCTGGTAGGATAGCAAAGTCAAACAACCTGCTGGGTCTCATCCTCAGGGAAATCAATAATGATTACACCCTTCTCCTGAGCACTGGTCTGGCTTGTCTGGGAAAATATGAGTGGGGTTGAAAATATCTAGGAGACCCTCCTCAAGAAAGGTTCCATATAGGTAGGCAAGAACTAGAAAAGCAAAAGCTGAAAAACTCTGATCAGTTAAACAGAAGCTATGCTAGAGGTGTAGGATAAGTTGAATTGAATGTCAAAGAACAGATAGAGAAGAAAGTCAACCAACAAGAAAACCCTAGGTAAAAGAGTGAAAACGACCTCCAGAATAAACCAATCAAGGAAGATTACAAGTTATGCTAGGAAAAATTAAAATATGGCTCAGTCAAGGAAACAAATTAACATTTTAAATGAGATATAGGATTTGAGAAAACTAATTAAAGATCTTTAAACAAGCAAGCTAAATAAATTCAAAAATCAAATCAATGGGGCGGCTGCCGTGGCTCAGCAGGGAGAGCTCCGACCTACCGTGCTGGAGGTCTGGAGTTCGATCCCTGGTGCCTCCTGCCCATATGCAAAATTAAAAAAAAAAAAAATCAAATCAATGAGTTAAGGGAAGATATGGCAAAAAAAAAAAAAAAAAAAAAAAAAAAAAAACAAATCAAAGAGTTAAGGGAAGATATGGCAAAAAAAAAAAAAAGAAGGATATAAAGAAGATACTGGGTAGCCGTAAAGAAGAACTTGAAACCTCGAAAAAACAAATGGCAGGACTTATGAGAATGAAAAGTACAATAGAGGATATGAAAAACACAAAGGAGAATTACGAAAGCAGATTTGAAGAGGTAGAAGAAAGAATCAGTGAACTAGAGGACAAGACATCTGAAATCTGACCCACAAAAGAACAGATAAGGAAAACAATGGTGGAAGATGGGCAGGGTCTCATGGAACTGAATGACAATATGAAGCACATGAATACACATGTTATGGGTGTCCTAGAAGACGAAGAAGAAGAGAAAAGGGGTTGAAAACTAATGGAGGAAATAATTACTGAAAATTTCCCATCTGTTATGAAAGGCTTTAAGTTATAAATCCAGGAAGTGCAGCATACCACAAACAAAATAGATCCGAATAGACATACTCGAAGACACTTACTAATCAGATTGTCAAACGTCAAAGGCAAGGAGAGAATTCTAAAAGCAGCAAGTGAAAACCAATCCATCACATACAAGGGAAGCTTGATAAGATTATGTGCAGATTTCTCAGCAGATAGAAAAACTGCCAACTAAGAACTGTATATCCATAAAAACTGTCCTTCAAAAATGAGGGACAGTTTAAAATTTATAGACACACAGACACTAAGAGAGTTCATGAACAAGAGACCTGCTCTATAAGAAAGGAGAGCTACAGGCAGATAGGAGGGGACAGGAGAGAGAAGTCTGGAGAAAAGTGTAGAAATGAAGGCTATTAATGAGTGTTAAAAGAGAAAGAAAAATAAGATATAATATATCAGAATAAAATTATGATGCATGTAACAATGTGGATGAGCCTTGAGGACAATATGTTGAGTAAAATGAGGCAGAAACAAAAGGACAAATACTCTATGGTTTCACTAGCATGAAGTTACATTGATGAGTGAATATTGAGACTTAAAGATGAGAACATGGGTTATCAGGAGATAGAAAGAGGGTAGAGATCGGGCATTTGTTGCTAAATGTTCAACAGGATTGATTGTGAAGATCCAGAAATGAATAGCACAATACTATCTGATGGTAGCATAAAATTGTAAGTACACTAAACAAAGCTGAGTGTGAATTGGTTTGAAAGAGGGGATGTTATACATTAGGGGATGTATAACACAAAAAGGAAAGATAGAAGATAAAGACTAGGACTGCATAACTTAGCAAAATCTAGATTGGTCAAGAATGGTGATTAAATGTACAACTATAAGAATGTTTTTAGGGTGGGCCACGGTGGCTCAGTGGGCAAGAACGCTTGCCTGCCATGCCAGAGGACCCGGGTTGAATTCCTGGTGCCTGCCCCTGTATAAAACAAACAAACAAACAAAAAAGAATGTTTTTACATGAGGGATAACAAATGAATGACAACAGTGCAAGGTGTTGAAAATGGGATGGAATATGGAGAAAATACAATCACTGGAAACTAGGGTCTATAGTTAACAGTGAAATTGTAATATGCTTCTATTAAGTATAATGCAGGCCACATATCAAAGCTAAATGTCAATAAGAAGGGGTTATGAGGGAGATATATGGAAATTTTGGTGGTGGTGGTGTTTCTCTTTTTTATTTTTTATTCTCTATTTTTTCCTCTTCTTTTTTCTTTGTGGAAGAAATGGAAATGTCCTTATATAGAATGTGGTGGTGAATGTATAACTATGTGATTAGACAAGGAACCTTTGACAGTTTACTTAGGATAGATTGTATGGTGTGTGAATAAAATTGTTGAAAAATAAGCAGAGCCAGAGACCTGGGTTCAATTCCTGGTGCATGCCCATGCAAAATAAATAAATAAATAAACAATGTGGTAGATCCACAGGAGGCTAATGACAAGGCTGCCATCTGATCCTTCAACTCCATTATTAGGTATATACTTGGAAGAACTGAAAGCAGGGACAAGAATGGGCATTTGCACACTGGTGTTTATGGTGGCAGTACTCACGATTTGCAATGGATGGAGGTGGCCAAAGAGAACTTTGACTGATGAGCTGAAGTGCAAACTGTGGTGTATAATTACAATGGAATACTGAGCAGCTCCAAGAAGGAATGAGCTTATGAGATATGCAACTAGGTGAATGAAACTTGCAGACAGTATGTCCTGAAATAAGCAGGAATGAAAAGTTAGGTATTATAATGCCTACTAATATGTACTAACTACAATGTACAAACACTGAGAATTGAATTCAAAAGCATAGGTCATCAGAGGAAGGCTTACTGTAAATGTTTCTAGATTGTAGGCTCTTACAGCAGTCACATCTATTCTGGAGTTGTAACTGCTATTTCTAAGTTCTGAGATGCTGAACTCTTTGTCTATAACCTGGTTGTTCCCTGGAGCTTTGGGCGTCTGTGTGACACTTGCAACTCTCTGAGTTCTGCAGCTATGGAAGTCATCCTTACTCCATATAGCAACTGTTAAAAGAAGCTGAAGAGATCAGACTTCAATTAGAGACAAAAATGAAGATGACCTGGTTGGGACTAAGGTAAATCAGACCGAAGGGTAAAGGATGATATTGACTGTATTTTAAAACTTTAACTTCTGTGTGAGACCAAAGAAAGAGATATTCATTTGATACAAAATTTATATTTTCTGTAGTATACTATCTAATTTAACCTGTATGGTCAGTTTATCCAAACACCGTAAACATGGAACCTTGACTAGGGAGTGACATCTTGCTGGTTTTACAGGTTAGTGTGATGCCCCAATACATTCCAGAGTAATCTGGGCAGAAGAGTAAAAAGTATTTACAAGGATTCTTGAAAAAGGTGTAAATATTAAACTTCCCCACCTGGGGAAATCCTGATATTCTCACAAGCACTGGGGACGACCAAGATTGCAGGCTTGCCCATATGAAATTTATTCTTGCAAAGGAAAAGCTAAGCCTACATTTGATTAAGCCTAAAAGTCACCCCCAGAGAACCTTTTTTGTTGCACAGATATGGCCTCTCTCTCTAAACCAACTCTACAAGTGAAATTACTGCCTTCCCTTCTACATGGGTCATGATTCCTAGGGGCATAAATCTCTCTGGCAATGTGGGACATGACTCCCATGGATGAGCCTGACCCTGGTATTTGGGATTAAGAAATACTTCTTGACTAAAAAGGGGAAGAAAAACAAAATAAAGTTTCAGTGGCTGAGAGATTTCAGATGGAGCCAAGATGTCATTATGAAGATATTATGAATTATATAAAAGTCCCTTTCCTGTTTTTGGTGTATTGGAGTAGCTGGAGGAAAATGCCTGAAACCGCTGAACTGTAATCCAATAGCCTTGACTCTTGAAGATGACTATATAACTATATAGCTTTTATGGTGTGCTTTTATGATTGTTAGAATCTTGTGAGACTCCCATTATCCAGTGTATTGGCAGATGAATAAGAAAATAAAGACAATAAATAAGTAGGAGTGAAGAAGATATGGGATGTTGGGATGTGCTTTTTTACTTTTATTTTTATTCTTATTTTTAGTGTTTATGGAGTAATGAAAATGTTCAAAAAGTGATCGTGATGATGAAAACACAAACTATATGTTGATACTGTGAACCACTGATTATTTTGGATGATTATAATGTAGGTGAATATATTTCAATACAATTGCATTTGATAAATAAATTAATTAAAAGTTAATGTAATATTTTCCATTGTTCTCAGTTAGTTCCAAACCCATTTGTGTGAAAAGTCTACTTCCATGCATCCAAACGATAGGTATAAGTTAAGAAAGTCTTAGCTGCGAATTCTATTTGCAGAAGCCTATGCAGGTGCAGCCCAACACAAAGCTTCAGGACAAATTGTAGGCAAGCTCTACAATGTGGGATTTGAATTTAAACTATGAAACATAAAATCTACACAAAATCGATAAAAATCAAGCACAGATATTAGTACTAAAACTTAAAACCCATGTGTGAAAGAGAGTTTTGTTTCCTTTCAAGTGCTTTAATTTCAGTTCAGAACAGAAATGAAAATGTAAAGCTTTGTGGTTAAATTATTTAATCTGTAGATGCTGTACCCATTTTACAAAAAGTTACACATTGGCCAACAGGTATCGATTCTCTATTTGAATAGTTTTTAAAAACAAAATACTACGTAATTGTTTTGTATAACTTGGATTCTTTTAAAATTAATGTCTATTACTTTATGAGCTCAACCACACTGACTCTTCCTGTTGTGGAATACAAGTACAGTACTGAAAAGGTATGGGATTAGCATGATGTTAAGCAGGCTCCATCTTTCATTGCATTAAAAATATTTGATTTTGGAATCAAAGGTTGTTAATTAGTATGCAAATGAATGTATAATTGATTCCTGACTCAAGTGGGGGAAAAAGAAATCCTTAAAATTTAATAGATATCTATAAATTTCTAATAAGTCCAGAAATATACCTCAGATAAATACCTGTGGTACAAATCTATGAATATACACCCATATTAATGGGGCCAACCATGGGAAACAGATGCATTAGCTAATCTTGCCTCAAAGAGAAATTGTCCATCCTATGGCAAGAACTCGAATATAACACTTACTAAAAATGAGCCCATATTCTATGTGATTTTTTCACCCCCACAAACAAAGTACCCAGATGGATTTAGAGTTGGAGTTACAGATAATGCCACATAAACATTGCTCATGTTATAAACTCCATTAGGATGAAATGCTTCACCCTGATCCCTCAAATGGTCAATTATGATTTAAACCCTTTTGAAAGCTCCCTTAAGGCTCCATATTTACCTTATGTCAATTGCTCAATTACAGATCAGGTTTCAAATGTCTCTAATTTCTGCACATAAAATAAATGGTAAAATTTGAGAGATTGAGAAGAATCAGATCAATTTGGGCTTTCATTAAACTGTACATAATTAGCACAGAACAGATGCTTCTCAATTAATTGGGCTGGCTTCAGATCCAGACAAATCTTTGCTGTTTCTTTTGGACAGAAGTTAGCAGAGTGAAGGGGGAAGCTAGTAGAACCAAGATATATTCTATAATAATTCATAATAATATTTCCATTAACTTGAAATGCTTATTATATGCCTCTTCTGTGCATGGCATACACTAAATGTTACATGAAGTGATTTAATCAGACATTTCAATTTAAGCAGACTTCCACTGAAAAGGTCAAGATTTAAAACAGTGTTGATAAGGACATTTGGAAAATGAACAAGTACAAAGTGAAATGTAAAGGGAAATTTATCTATCTAGGGAAGGAATGCTTAAATTGTGTGTGTGTGTGTGTGCGTGCACACGCAAACAGACTCAGGCCATTTAACATGCTAGTATGGTATTGTAAAACATAAGGCTTAAAACTTTAACAACATAGAAATAATTTTATTTACACACATGCAATCCCTATAGTAAAGAGAAAGAGTCCCATGAAAGAACACTAATCTATGAGAAAACACCATCCACTAGAAAAAAATACCAATGCTCCATCATTATAACAATTTCAAAGGGATGTTTTTAAAAAGTGATAAAATTATTAGTATACGGTCATTATGATTTCCAATATATTTATCTTCTAATTTAAAAAAAATTAAATGCATTCATCTTTTCTATCTCTTTAAAAATTAGAATTTCTTTTATTTTCTTATGGTTACATGTCTAAATATTTGCAAAAATCTAAAGTACTCATTACTTTTATAATAAGTACATTAGTTAATTGTTATTAAAAATAGTTGTAGGTTCATATCTTGGGTTAGTGTGTGGCCACTGGAAAGGATGTAACTATTTTTTATTTTAAGAAAATAGAGAAATGCTAATAATGCAAATTAAGTAGGAAAAGAGGATTAAAAAATATACTCTATCCGTATACCCATATACATGTTTAATGAAGGCAAAATATTAGAAACTATATCAAGATGGCAAGAATTAAGGATCATTTTTATTATCTATATTTTCAGAAAATTCTATAATTTAACTTAACCTAATGCTTAAGATCTATAGTGTAAGATTTTGTTACTTGATTCTCAATACTGTCATTCACTAGATTTTTTACATTTTGCAAGTTACATAACTACCTAAGTTTCAGTGTACTATGGCATAGTGATAATAACCCCTATACTACAGTACCAATTAAATGATAATAAAAGGTAAATACCAAAATGCTTAATGGCAAGCGCAGTGGTAGTGGTGATAATGCTGGTGATGATTAGTGTTGAACAGAATAAAGATGAAATTGATTTAATAATGACAGTAGGTATAACATAAAGATGGCTTCATTATCTTAAGAACCAACAAAGACGACATATTAGTAAAAACTATAATTAGACAGTTTTCATTTGCTCAGTTAGTCTTGAACATATAGTACAGTCCATATATACTCATCAAATAATCATTCAATCCTGTAAATACCCATTAAAAGAATGTTGCTAAAAGCCTTTTAATAAAATGCCAATGTAAAACATGCACAGTTAAAGCAATAATCTATAAATAACTTGATACTTGGTATATTGCTAAGTTTTAAAAGCTCTCACCATCTGTCTTTTGGCTTTTCAACTTCTTTAGCATCTACCAAGGCTGAACTTACCTACATCAAGTATAAATATGTTGACCTAAATATACCCATTACTTTCTAGAAATGTCTACACTGAAGTCAGAGATGAAAATACTTTATTTTGCCAGATCTGTATATCATTACAGGAAGAGAATTGCAAACACCATTTATTATTTATTCAATAATTATTTATTAAATATTTCCTAGCACCAGACCTTATGCTAGGCACTGGAAACTCAGAGTACAGAAGGCAGATACAATCTCTATTTCATAGGGATGAGATTTCAATGGGAGATTCATCGAAGAAAAAGAAAAATGACAGCACACTGTGATAAATGTTATAAAAGAGGAGGTGCACACTGCCCATATAGGAAACACTTGAATTTGGGAAAGGGACATGGGATGCTTTCCTGAAGGAACTGATGTTTAAGTTGGGACCTGAAAGATCAGTCGAAATCAAGTAAATGAAGAGAGAGGGGGAAAGGTAGACAAACCAACATAAGCACATGCTTGGAGTAAAGAAAGAGCATAGTGTGTTCTGGAAACTTAAATATAGTGCCATGGAAGACTGCAGAACAATTCAGCTGAAGGAATTAGCAAGGAGCAACTCATACAGGATTTGGAAACCAAGAACTCATTTACAACCATGATGACAATTTAATTATGTGAATGTTGGGTTAATAGTGGGGGACAGACGGGTGGTAAATAAAATCATTCTAGGGAGAGACAGATACTTACATAAAGACTGGGAGATGAGAAGCAACATGGTATAATTGAGGAACTAAGAGAGAACCAGTGGCCAAATGCAATGCAGGAGGGAGATGATGGTACCAGATAACACAGGGGCTTGTCTACAAGGTTAAAGTCACCCAGTGGCTTTAAGCAAAGAAGGCACTGAATGAGAATCTTGTTTTAACAAGCCCACTCTGGTTACTGTATGGAGAATGGATTGGAGAAGGAAGAAACTAAGGATTAGCAGAACACTTGTGAGGCTGCTGCGCTAATCCTATTAAAAAATAGATTGGTGAATTTTATCAAGAAAATCAATTTAAAAGACAGACCTAGTCCAATATATATAGGAACTCCAGAAGATCTATATAGGAACTCAGAGATAACTTATGTAAATTTAAAACTTGCATCCAACATGTTTTTCAGTTCTAAATCAGTATATTTCAACCTAAAAAGCTCAAGGCACACTTTTTTTTTTTTTTTTTTTACTCAAAGGTGTTCTACTCATGGGTATTTCCAAAGAAATGTATTATTCTTCATCTAGAATTAATATTATCATAGAACTATTAGAGTGGCTTTGGGGGGTAGATGAGAAATCTCCTTTTCTCTTAGAATAATGTGTTTTGATCATTTAAATATCTGTGTGTGGCAATTCATTTTGTTCCGGCCCTCAGGCCTAAGGAAACCTATATGAATAAGTGGTATGTCCTGTCAATTCCGTGGACACTCTAAAACCATAATATTATTCTTGAAAATCCTTCTTCTGGAAGAAACTAAGAAAGAAGTTAGCAAAAGGAACTTTAAGGGGATTAGGTAGGCAACAAAGCTGGTTTAATTATGCAATAACGTCAATGTGTGTCAATCATTTTCCTTGTGTACATTTTCTGAGAGTTTGAAGCTGATAATCATATAAAAAATGGTAACTGAATTAGGAGCTTACAGGGACTCAGACACTTTAAAAGAGGAAAAGAAAGCGTCTTAAGAAAGCAGAAGTTATCTGATCCTCATGAAGACTTTTGGCCCCATAATCAATAAGGAGAATGTTTAGCAAAGGAAATAATTAGTCAATCAGGTGTTCCCTAAACTTTGCCTAACAATCCACCCGCAGTCCAGTTATAGGTTAAAATAGACTCAGAGACCTGTGCCTTAAGAACTATTCTATTTCACTGCTTTTGCAAATATTAATATATCTTGCCTTTAATAAATTCATTCTTTGTTGTATAAACTAAATAAAGACGTTCCATCCTTTGGAAAAGACTGGCAAGGCCTCAGGTCACCCCCAGAGGGTATGGTGATGGCTTTGGGACTGAGATTCAGAATTTAGAGAAAGTTAGAATTAGACCAAGAAACAAGAAGATAGTATGCCAAATGGAAGAGAAAAGCAATAATCACCAATAGACACCAGGGCTCCTTTCACCTGGACGATCACTCAAATATATTAATATTTCCAGATGAAGAGAAAATCAGTTCTAAAAAACTGCCTGTATATAGAGAATCAATGAAAGCTGAGAAAATGTGTATCACTGATTTTTAAAATTTTAATGGAGTTAGTTACATTTTTAAAATTATGTTTAAATATTGTAGGCAAGTTTCAAATGTGCATAAGCTATCATGGGATTGTACCAGGCTAGATACAGTTATTTTCTTTTATATTTCCCTTTTAATTGAATAAAAAGTGATGAGAGTAATGTGTGAT